>PVIC010016258.1:0-34149 GCA_004025085.1 Thryonomys swinderianus | reverse complement strand
TTTTTTTGAGACAGGGTCTCGCTTTGTTGTTCAGGCTGGCCCTGAGATCACTATGTAGCCCAGGCAAGCCTCGAACTCAGCAATCCTCCTGTCTCTGCCTCCCGAGTGCTGGGATTACAGGCGTGAGCCACCACTCCTGGCACTGTGGTATGTGGTATTGATGGCTGATGGGCATGAGTCTCCACGCCCAGCATTGTATGTGGTTAACGGGGATCAAACTCAGGGCCTTGCGCTTGCGAGGCAGGCACTGGAACCACTGAACTAAATCTCCGGCCCACTTTCGTAGCATTCTTATAGTCTTGTCTGTGAAAATGACTGATTCACGTGTGTGTCTAACTCAGGCAACGCATTCGCTTGTGCTCTGGATCATTTACTTAGGAAATTGCTCCTAAGTCTGTCCCCCACGTTACATCCCCCATCTTTTCTGCAGGATCATTTGTATCAGCGTAGCCATGTGTCTTAACACCTCATGAGACTAGGTTTCGCTATGCTGGAGTTAATTACCTGAAATTTTAATGTACATAACAGTGAATTCTTTCTAGTTCACGCAACATCAAATATGTGATGGATGACCCTGCAGGGCAGCTCTGTTTCACGAGGGTGACACAGAAGCTTGATTCTTTCCATGTGTGGTCACCATCTCAATGCACTGCTCCCGGGATCCCTAGGACAGAGGGAGAGAAAGGAGGCGGTGTATGTACATAGTTGGGAGAAGAGAAAAACATTTCTGGAGGTTGGTGGGTGAGTGAAGCTGCTTGAGATAAACATTTAAAACTCTAAGGTATTTTTTTTTTTTTTTTTGAGACAGGGTCTCCCTTTGTAGTTCAGGCTGGCTCTGAGCTCACTATGTAGCCCAGGCAGGCCTCGAACTCAGCAATCCTCCTGTCTCTGCCTCCTGAGTGCTGGGATGACAGGCGTGAGCCACCACGCCCGACATTGTGGTATGCGGTATTGATTGTTGGTGGGTGTGAATCTCCACGCCCAGCATTGTATGTGGTTTCCGGGGATCGAACTCAGGACCTTGCGCTTGCGAGGCAGGTGCTGGAACCACTGAGCTAACCCTCTGGCCCAAAACTCTAAGGTATTTTAAGTTTAACTTCACTATATTGACTAGTTGTATAGGAGTATCATAGTTATACAGGGATGCTCACCTGGCAATGGCAAATAAAGTAAAGATGCTTCCTTTCTTTCCATGTCACAGACATTGTATCTGTGGAGTCCTCTTACACTGTGTGGGCTGTGTTCTCCATAGACTACTCATCTTTGAGAAAGTAAGGGTGCTTTCACTCAGTCAGTGTGCGACTGGTAGGGAAGAATTTTTCATTGTTTAGTTTTTTTTTTTAATTTGAATTCCTCAGCTTCTAGCATGAAATCTGAATCCTTGAAGGAAATGAAATTATGTGTTGTCCATTCTCAGCAGGGCTAGAGCAAGTCCATTTGTTTAATCCTGTGCTTAAGTGCTGGGGATTTTTATCAGGTGCTCATATTGCTATAGGGTAGTGTGACTTTTAAGAATCCACATGCTTATTAGCAAATATGTTCTTGAAAACTGACAGAACTAAGAAAGAAGACTATGATATACCTTTTCCTTCTGTTATATAATAAATAACACAGAATCTAGTAGCTTCTAATATGTAAGTATATTCAGCCCAGGATTCTACGGGACTGTGGTTCTTCTGGCCTCAGTAGTCTTTACACAGGTGTCAGTTAGCTGGATAGCCTTGCTTCTGAGTGCCAGCTGGCTAGAGGCTGGGCTCTGATGGTGACTGGGCTAAGTACATCATCCTCCTGCAGGACCATCCCAGCGTGTTCACGCAGAAGCCAGGCAGGGTCCCAAGAAAGAGAGAGTGAAAGAGTGCAAAGCCTGGGCTGAAGGCATGGAACTGGCATCCTTGCTAGACAAATGTCACCCATTAAGGAGTGAGGAGGTCAGTTTCGCTTCAAGGTGGCAGGGGCTGCAGGCTCAAATGCAAATAGTTACAGAAAAAGAGAGAGAAATAATTTATGGCCATTTGTAATCTACTATATAGGTTGAGCCCTTGAATCATGCAGTCTAAACTATTTTAAATTTGTTTCCTCAGTACTGTGTGGTAAAGATAGCAAAAGTCAGAAATAAATCTTCAAAAACAAGACTTTCCTGTGTATTTTCCCCTTTGTTAGCTTGCCTCTGCTGGCACTATTAAATATAAAGCTTTAAAAAAATAGTCATTCATTTAAAACTAAAAACTTCAATTTCCAAGCTCATTTATTTTCCTGTGAAAATAGTTTTCCTGAAAGAGGAAGTGTGTTGATTGCATTGAGAAGGACCCACATCTTGTCCCCATGGTAACAGCATCTTGAAGACTACAAGTGTGCACCACCTGGCATTTTGAGACCCAGTAGCCAAATAGCACCGAGTTAAATAGTGTGAGAAAAACAATCCACCTGCACAGAATATAAAGAACAATGGCCCACAAAGTCCAGCTTGGGGCCACATCAGGACAGTGGCCTATGAAATGAGAACAGTGGTAAATGGCTGAAATAATTGTAAGTACAATAATAACATTTTTCTAAGAGATACATGAACTACTTTAAAACACTTTTTTTCAACAACGTAAGAACGGACTACATTTTAATCTTTTAAATGTTATCTAAGTCACAAGGTTTTGGTACACATGTGCAAACAAACAAGAACATACACGTCTATACGTGGATACACACGATTGTGTAGAGACCTTGTTCTAAATTAAATGTAGTAGCGGGAACTATAATTCCTGTCCTGTTACTATCACCTTTTTAAAAAGGTGTTTAAGAAATAGAATGTATTAATCATATTTGTGTAGGTGGCTGCCTTTTCACGGAAATTGCTCACTCCCACAAAATCTTTGTCTCAGTCAGTAGATTCATATTGAGCTACATCTCCATGCAGTGATTCTGGGCATAGAAATGGCAGATTTAATATCTATCTGCATCTATGACTGCTCTGTTAAGCTGTATGGGAACCATGAGAGGACAGACCTGTGCTAACTACGGTAGCTGAAAGGCTGTCATTGCTGCTAAAACTATGAAGCAATCTTCTCTTGTAAGACCCACAGGAATAGAAATCAGCAAGGTGGATCCTAGGGGGATGGAAGAGGGATGCACGTGGGATGCCTTAGAATGAGTCACTGGGTAGGTTTGAGGTACTCTTCCAATTACAAACGGGAAACTAGTGAGTTGGTTGGAAAGGTGGACAAGAGCTTTGAACTAAGAGTCAGAGGTCTTCCAGGACCTTGAGTGGGACCCAAAAGGAGGACCAGAGGTCCCTAAGATAATGGCAGCCTATTAGGGAACCGAATTCCTGACACTAAATGCAAGTAGTTTCTCCTGCTTACTGGCCAGTATAATGACTGCACAAGTCCCTGTAGGCATGAGTGTTTTAACACCTGCAAAGCAAACATGAAGCACTTTACTCTTCTCTGGTCGCTCACAGAGTAAACACAGTAGTAGGTTTCAAAAATTTTTTTCATAGAAAACATTGTTTATATGGGTCTCTACCTTGATTCCCTTTCCTCATAGGTAGGGTTCTGTGTTTGAGGATATGAAGAGAGCACTGACAGGGAGAAAGGAATGGAACTTTTACAACTTCCCACTTGTGTCTGAAAATATTTGCTGGGGCCAGAGATTTAGCTCAGTGGTTCTGGTGCGTGCCTAGCAAGCTCAAGGTCCCTGGTTTGGTCCCCAGTAACCACATACAACAATGCTGGGTGTGGTGGCTCACACCTTTAATCTCAGCAGGGAGGCAGAGGCCGGAGGACTGCTGAGTTCCAGTCTCGCCTGGGCTACATAGTGAGCTCAGAGTCAGCCTGAACTACAAAGCCAGACCCTATCTCAAAAACAAAACAAAATAAAGCAACCCCCCAAAAAACTTGCTGGTCAGATGCTGGTTATCTTAGAAAAGGGAATTCACGTTCAGCAAGGACTTCCCTCATTTGTTCTGGGGTTCTCTGGAGACTCATAATCTATCCTAGATATTCATATCAACATCCTTTATGCTATTTATATCTCACAAAATCCTATGATTAATATATTTGTAGGTCACCAATCTCATGGTAAAGTTTGGAAGGATCTAAATTGGTTTCATTATTTTTTCTTTTTGTGGTAGTGGGGATCAAACTCACAACCTTGCACTTGCAAGGCAGGCAGTGGCACCATGGAGCTAAAGCCCTGGACTAGAAGAATCTTAATTGGGAAATTATTTTTTGTAAGGTTGATAAAGACATCTGACTTGAACTACCAAGTAGCCATCAATAAGTTTTATCTTTTTCAGTGGATTATGGATACATTATTTCTGTAGGAATATCATTGTGTTTCCTTGGTAAGAGCTGCCTTGGATACAAAGGTGTTACATAAAATTAAGAATATAAATGAGATTACATTATTAAAGATTTTCTGAAGTCTGGCCAGAAGGACATCACATGAGATATGGTGGAGATGTGTTATCTTTGAATTAAGGGGAGGAACTGATTCTCAGGTATGTTGAAGTATAATGGTGTCTTTCACTACCAAACTGTAACAGTGTTAATTCATTTTTTGTTCTAAGAATTAAAAACAAACTATTTTGAAAGAATAGGGAAAGATATTTTATGAGTAACAGCCATGGAAAAAGTCCCTATCCATCTATCATTCACCATAAAGGAGGAAAAGCCTTCTCTGCTGTCAGTTTGCAAGAAGCCTGTTCACTCCTCACACCTTTTCCTTCGGCCCTAGTCCTCAGATGATGGCTTCCTGTGAACCAAGTCTGAATGTCTTCTTGGTTACAGATAACACATGGTCCTATCAAAGCAAATCCCAAACACAAGCCTTCTGCCCAAACCTTCTGCCCTAATGTATCTTCACGTCTGAAGTGTGAACCTTGTAATCATCAAGTTTCTCTTGCAAGTCTTCCTCCATCCTTCATCTCAGCTATGTCTATGTTCTTTCTTTACATCTTCCAGAGAATGCTGTTGTCTGGTGTGGTGTTATCTCCACCTTTATTAGCTTGCATTTGAAAGGTCTGAATTTTTTCTTCTTTTTTTTAAAGTTTATTTTTATCTTTATTGGTACACTGTATATACACATCATGATCACACTCAATATTGGGAATCTATACCAGTGTATGACATGATTTAATTCTCACTTTTTTTCCAGTACTGGGGATTGAGCTTAGGCCCTTGTGCATCCAAAGTTGGCGCGGTACTACTTGAACTAAATCCCCGGCTCTTAATTCTTATTTATTTATTTATTTTTAGACAGGGTCTCTCTTTGCAGTTCAGGCTGGCCCTCAGCTCATTATGGAGCCCAGGCAAGCCTGGAACTCAGCAATCCTCCTGTCTCTGCCTCCCGAGTGCAGGGATGACAGGCGTGAGCCACCACGCCTGGCACTGTGGTATGTGGTATTGATGGCTGGTGGGCATGAGTCACCACGCCCAGCATTGTATGTGGTTACCAAGATTGAACTCAGGACCTTGCGCTTGCGAGGCAGGTGCAGGAACCACTGAGCTAAATCTCCGGCCCCCTTAATTCTCATTTTTTAAAGGTCTGATTTTACTCCTTGTCCCAATATTCTTGCTCATCTTCAGAAATCAGATGATTTTATCGAGTTAGTATAGTTAAGGTTTCATGATTATAATTATATTTATTTTAGAAATTGGAAAAATGTGCAAAATAGAACTTATATTTAATACAGTCACCTTTTTATATGTTAAGATATGCATAAGTGTACATAAAACTGGACTAGAAACCAGAAAGTGAAACTTCGATTCTAAAACCCCCAACATCTTAACTGTTGAACTTCTGTTTCATGGACTGTTGAAGAAGGAAGTGGAAATAGATGAGCTTCATAGAATCTCCCAGTTTAAACAATTTTTTTGCAAGAGTCTAGGGGTGACATTTATAACAGGGCAACATAGAGGTAATAATCTTGCTAAAGTGCACGTCAAAGGGCACTTTTCTGTGACTTCACTTTTTCTTGCTAGATTGTGACTTATTCATCTTCTCTAGGATGCTACAAAGGGACATTCTTGGTTTCAGAGTTGAGAGTCAATTTTTTCATTGTCTGTTTGGTAGATGTTTGTATTATAAGCTATGACTTTTTTTTTTTTTTTAGACAGGGTCTTGCTTTGTAGTTCAGGCTGGCCCTGAGCTCACTATGTAGCCCAGGTAAGCCTGGAACTCAGCAATCCTGCCTCTGCCTCCTGAGTGCTGGGATTACAGGCCTGAGCCACCATGCCCGGCACTGTGGTATGTGGTATTGATTGCTGGTGGGTGTGAGTCACCACGCCCAGCATTGTATGTGGTTACCGGGATCGAACTCAGGGACTTGAACTTGCGAGGCAGGCGCCAGAACCACTGAGCTAAATGTCCGGCCCCGCTATGACTTTTTATATCTTCTCAATTTTTCCTGTTTTCTCCTTTTTACTGCTCTTTTCTTTTGTAGATCTCATTTTACAACTTGAGAGGAGAAGTGATAGAGAAATCAGACATTTTTAGAGTTTGGGAACAAGAAGTGAAAATTCTACTTTTATAAAATATAATTTATATACAATTTGTGAATTTAAAACTGTATGCTGACATGGCTCATCCCCTTTTAAAAACTAAAAGTATAAAATCTCCAGTGAATATGCTTTTTAAATCTTACAGGTGGTAAAATCATGAAAATATATTAAAATATTTTTTTTCCACGAAAGCTTCTTGCTCAGTCACGCTGAATGTGTCATTTCAAATTATATAAAGAAACAAAACCATCACCTACTGGGGTTGGGGTGATTTTTGCCTTTTTTTTTTCTTCCTGCCACAGTAGCCTTCAGTCCTGGGCTCTAACAGCCCCAAGATGTGGCTCGGCAGATTTCAGGGTGCTGCGGGCTCTCCTCCCCCAGATGCTCTGGGCCAGCTCGGGCCTCGGGACGCCTGTGACTGAGGCAAGGTCCGGAGCGGAGAACAGAACAGGCTGCTGATCCCGGAAAGAGGACAAGACGAGCTGAGCTTGTGGGATGGAGGAGACAGGAGTTGCTAATAAAAGACAGCCGTGCTGCTGAAGGAGGGGGAGGAAGCAGATGTGAGGGCAAGATTCAGGTGACAACCTTGGCGACGCAGGATGCTGTGAAAGGGGAGAGAAGTTGGTTGGCATTTGGCAGCCCGTGCAGAGCAGAGACCTGAGGGGCGGGGGAAGTTGCAGCTTTCAAAGATTTCTGACCTTCTGTCTGCTGACTTGGAATTAGGTTTCTTGACGCCAGAGGAAGAGAGTGGCAGGGGTGGATAAAGCAGATGCCAAGAGAGATTACTGACCTGGCAGCCAGACAGAGGGACGCTGCGGCTGGCACCTGCAGCAGCGGGGGGCAGAAGGGTGTAACTGGAAGTCAGAGCACAGAGGCTGAGTGCCAGAGTGTGAGCTGCAGAGTGTGGCCTGAGGTGGCCTTTTCTGTAGATAGTAAAAAATAGTCTGTAAAGAAATTAAAGGGGGAAAAATGTGAAATTTAATATCTTTGGTAGATTTTTAGGATTGACATTTAGAAGCTTAGGCAGCGACCTGTCTCATGTCTAAGCAGCATAACCTCTGTAGTTAGACTGCTGACACATATATTGTAATCTCAGGCATACGGCCACATTTCCAAAACTGAGGTGGTAGGATTTCGGTTCAGGCTTCACTGTGGTCTAATAGCGAAGACCAAGTGACTTTTCCATGTCTCCAATATTGACCCAGAACGAAGTCATTCGCTGGGAGAAAGGACTCACTGAGTCCATTAGTGTACAGTTTTTTTCCCCCACACATAACAGGAAGCTTTATATGGAGCAGGATCATTGTAATTTTTTTCCTCTGAGTTTAGGGAACATTTATGAATTTTGCTGTCTTGTATCACGATTGTCCACTAGATGTCACTGTTACTCAGGCCTTTGGTTGGCAGAAATGGAACAATATGCCCGTCCTTTTGTGCCAGGGGAAAACAATCTTCAAAAGAGGAGGATAATATTGTCTGTGTGGATTTTAAATAAGACCTCTTTGCCTGGCATTTTTATCAAAAAACAGATACTCTCTGTGTTATGCTATTTGTTTTTCACTTCCCTTTCTGTTTTGAGTAGGAAAAATAGAATTAAATGTCTTTCTTCCCAGAGAAGCCCTTTAAGTCTGCTAATTCTTAATTTTGCTCTATAATGTAGCTCTCAGCTCTTTAACATGAGGAGTGTCTGATAGAAAATTAGGAAAATGAACGTAACTATAGATATTCAGAATCTGTATGTAGACTCCAGATATTTCTCCTGTGATCTTTTGTAAACCCTTAAAAACGTCAAAACACAGGGCATAATTTCCTTAGGAAAAATTATGTAAGTCTAACTTTGACTAGGAAAAGAACCCTGGAGGGGCACAGAGATGCAGAGTTAAGGACTCACTCTCCATCCTGACTCTCAGGTACGTGCTCGAAACCACAGTCCAATATTGCCATGGGTTTCAGCTTGTTTGGTGAGGTTAGATTCAGAAATCATTTGTTTTCCTACTAAATTTCATTTTTATTACAAGTTAGGTACAAGAATATATTTGAAGATGTCTATAAGACAACTTTTTTTTTTAAAAACCTCACATAATCTATCTTAAAAATAAAATTAGGGCCAAATTTGAGAGTATGGTCCAAATAGTCCTGTTGTCCTCTATAGCTTTGTGGCTGGCCAAGTAACATTTGTGTCTTGAGCTGTTGGCTGGCTCCCACCCACAAGAGGCAAGTGAACTCCGGACTCGGGCTGCATCCATCTGCCGTCTCTCTGGCTGAGCCACCGCAGGATTCACAGGTCACACTGCCCTGTCATTGTGCCTCAAGAACTAATCTTCAGCACGGTCCCCAGTCATCCCAGCCACACTCACCGGGAATAATGGTCCTTTAAGTGAATTTGGCATGGACTCTAAGAATATCTGGGGTCTTCTTCTCTTTCTTTCCCCTATCTCAACTCTTCTTGCTTTTTTATCTTGCCCTTTCTCCCTTTAGTTCTGTTTTCCCTTCTGTACTTTCTTTTCCCTCCTGTCCTTTCCTGGTTATGTGTATGTGGAACACACGCCTCATTGCAGAATTATATAGAGATTGAATCAGGACCCTTTCTATACTAATTTCCAATGGCTTCCATCACAAATCACTGCATACTTCATGGTTTAAGACCATACATAGTTATTTTCCTGTAGGTCTGGAGGTCAGAAGTTTGAAGATGTCTCAGTGGGGCTCTTTCCCCTCCTCATGTTCCCAGAAATGTTTCCTTGCCGGATGCAGCTTCTAGAGATTCTTGCTTTCATCTTTTGGCTTCTCTCAAGCCAGGAAGACAGCATCTTCAACTCTCCATGCTGCCGAGGTCATGCTGTTGTCTTCTCTCTTCTGTATCAATCTCCCCTTTGTATCAATTTTCCCCATTTGGGACCCACCTGGATAACCCAAGTTAACATATCCTCTTTATCGGCCTGACTTATTCACATCTGTAAATTTCCTTTCACCACATAAGTTAACCCAGGTTCCAGGAGTTAGGAGTTGGATATATTTGGAATTCGTTATTCAGTCTACCTCAGCTTCCTAATTGTGTCTTTGGGTAATTTACTGAATCTCTTTGAATTCCAGTTTTATACCTAATAGTGTTAATGTGAGGAGGTAGTGAGACAATGCTGATAAGGTATTTAGCATAATGCCTTGTAACAACAGGAAGGATTACTTTAAATTAAAATAATTTAAGTGCCGATGAATGCTGCTTTTAATACGATCATATTCAATACCACCTAGTTCTTCATCTCCTGTTAATCTTCATAGTTGAATGCAGCTTCTGCCCGCTCACTATTCCAGGAGAGCACTTATCCCAAGGCCAACAGTCTCCTAAATATGACTATATTTAAAGGCCAATTCTTGAGCTTCATATGACATCACCCACTTTACTTAGAAACTGTCCCTTTATGTTGTATCTGCTGTATCACGTTTTCTGATTTTCTTTTTTTCTCTGAGGATATTTCTCCTATTTCTTTTGCTATCTTCTCTCTCTCTCTCTCTCTCTCTCTCTCTCTCTCTCTCTCTCTCTCTCTCTCTCTCTCTCAGGACTGTGTTTTTGCTGTTCTTTTGCCTCTCTGCTGAAGCATGGGGCACCTGGCTTGGTTGATAACCTCACAGGAGACTGTGGGACAGGACTACAGGTAGGAGGAGCAGGAGCAGCATGAGACATAGCTGGAGCGGGGGTCTTTTTTAGTCTTCCTGGGAGACTTTGACCTCGCTTCTAGCCATGATGGGAGGCCGTGTTAGGCTTTGACACAGGTGTGCTAGTGGACATCTTAGTTTGGACTGCTATGATGAAGTATGGTAGACTGGGTGCCATATCACACCAGGTCACCCTCCAAGGCCTTATCTCCTGATATCACCATATTGTACTCAGGGTTTGGATTTTAACATATGAATTGTGGGGACATAAATATTCAGTAGCTGTGTTGTGGTGGTATTGGTAGTAAAGGCTTCTCTGAGTATTTTTCCTCTTCAGAAATCTTCAGCTGATGACCTCCTCTGTGAAAGCTGCTGAGTCCTTGAGCTAACATTCTGCCTGACAGTTCTAGGCTTGAAACTAAAAGGGCAGGGGAGAAACAATTTGAGGTAGAAGGGGATCAGCCTTATTCCCTACATATAGAAAAGACATGTTTCTCATGGATAGTAGCTGTGGTTTGACCTGGCAGGGTTACTGCGGTCTTCTGTGAGAGGGCCCAGCTGCGGTTGGTGGTAGGGTCAGCTTCAGCATGGTGTCCTAGTCGAGGGATCACGTGTGGCAATGCCACAGTGCCTCGGCCAAAACCTACCCAGAGCCAACACTGTTTACTGCTCTCAGCAGTGGAAACTGACAAGCAGTCATTGTTTCACAGAGCCACAGTAAGAAGTTGGAGAAGCAGCAATGGCCTTGTGGCCAGGTACTGGGGAAACTCCCATGGTCAGATGTCTTCCTGCCTCCTCTGACTGCTGTGGAAACGCAGGTGGAGGTGCTTTCTCTGGTGCCCACACACCTTTCTCCTTGCCCTCAAACACTCAACCTCCGGTCAGTAGTGTGTCCAGCTTTTGTGGGGAAGAGATACGTTTGAATAAGATGGGAGGCAATTTTAACCCAAATCGGCAGAGGTACAGCAATATGTCTGTGCTTTTGTGCCGGGGGAAAAACAATCCTCAGAAGAGGCAGGTGACGCTGTTTGTGGGATTTAAAATAAGATGTCTTTACCTGATACGGAGTATTTTCACGTGGACTTGGAGAAGGGGCATGAGAGGATGAGGAGGGTCTGGGCAGTGGTGCCTGCCACCTTGCTAAATCTAAGGCAGCAGCAGGGAAAATGGAGACCCAGGGCGGGCACCACACAGAGGAGGCAGCAAGGATGGTAGCTGAATCAGAAAGACAGTTTGGAAATGGAGTATCTGTGTTCTGTCTGAAAGAGGGGCTCCAGGAAGAGGCTGTGGGGGTGCCACTGACAAAGCAGTCCTGGGATAATTTTACCACAGCTCTCAGCGGAATGCCTCAGGCAGAAGCCAAACTGCTTCTGGTTTGGGCAGGGACTCACGAAACTGATGCTGTGGAATTTCTTATTTCTTTTTTCTCCATGAAAAAAGAAAACCTTTGATTACCCATCTTAAGAGAGGCCACATGCTTGTGGCCCTGTGGTTTGCAAATTGCTTATAATTTGGATATTATTGTCTGCTATGAAAATACCTCAGCTGACAAGATCACAGCTACTGTCATCCTTTTACATTTAATTTTAATTTACACAAAATAATGTTCTTCCTGCTTCATTTCTTCCAGTTCTTTTTTTCTCCTCCCTGTTCATTTTTTAAAATCACTTCAAAGTTCTCCTTTCAGCAGTGTCATCTTCCCTTGCTGTAATGTGCTTCACCTTCACAAGTCTTGTAAACGCATTATTTCCATTTCATGTGTATGTCTTCTGTAGGGACATGCCCAGTGGAATTAAACCTAAGGAAAAAAATTAGACTACTAGAGACTTTCACTTTGGTTAATAAACATTCTGGCTAACATACCTTGATTTTGAAAACTTTTAGTTTTCAACTTAATTTAGAAATTGAAAGTACACTGGAAAGGTCATGAGTCTTCTGTTATATTATGCATCTCTTTGTTTTTAATTTCTTTTTTCCCCTCTTTTGTCTCTTTATAATAAACAACATTCCTGTAATGTGGAAAAGTTTATTTTGATGTTTTTTTGGGGACTCACATTTCTATATTTTCTTTACTTTGTATCAGTGTATTGATAATTTTCTTTTAAAAATGTGTACTAGGGCCAGGGATTGAGCTCAAGTGGTACTGCACCTACTTTGGAAGCGAAAGGCTTGAGTTTAATCTGTGGTTAAAAAAAAAAAATGTGTACTGTGTGTGTCATGACCTTGTACTGTGGATAAAATTTAGCATGAGATCACTTACTCAACTTTAGGTAATTCCATAAATCTCTCAAGGGTGGAGATTTACTGTTTTTTTTTTCGAGTTTAGTTATTATGCAGTTATAACTTCCATTTTCAGAGTACTAACCTGATAAATTATAAATATTTTTAAGTTAGTAATTCTTTATGATTTTATATGGTTACCCAGGAGCTACAAATTTTATTGTAATTTATTGCTTTCATATTTATTCTGCTTTATAATATAGAAATAGTGATCTGATTCCTTCCTCTTTCTGGTAAACTCAGGTCACTTTTGTTGTTCATTTTATCTCTGACTTCCTATCAAAGGTCCTCATGTTTATAATTTCACATCATTCAAGATTCAAATTCACAATTTTTTTTTTTTTTTTTTTTTTTAGTACAGAGGGTCAAATCCAGGCCCTTGTGCTTCCACAGTACCACTTGAGCTAAATCCCCACCCTACATCTTGAATGTTCTGAGATATTTTTGCTAGTTTCCCCCTAAGAGATAATGTCTACTACTCCTCTGAATGATCATGTACATTTTAGAACTAATTATTCTTTATTTAACAAGGAATATCTTGTGCCGAGTGTTCCTGAATTTCTGTGAAAACATGTAAGTGCTAGTGAGTAGATCATCTTCTCCTGCAAAATGTAATTTCAAGAGTAATTTAGGTGACACACTCATAAGTGAAGTAAATAGGTCACAGATGTATAAATATGTATCTTTTCTCTGGTATGACAAACTGAAGCTGTAAATGTGTTCTAGAATGCATGACCGATATTGTGAAATAGTAAATATTCAAAGGGAAATGGGGTTTAGGGGTAATAAGGAAAGAAAAAATTGATGGCAAAAAAAGGAAAGCTTGTATATATATAGAGGTGGGGGGTGGTGGGGTGGATAGGGGAGGGGAAAATGAGAATTAAGTAGTGGTACAAATTCTCAATGTGGAGTGTAATTGCGATGTGTCTATATAATGTACCAATAAAAAAGTGATTTAAGTGAAATATAAAGAAATATTCCAGAATATGGTTGTTTTCTACAGCTAATGTAGATATCTTACCTGCACCACTGATATCCCTTTAGAGTTAGAAGATTCTCAGTAAATCTTTATGATTTTATCAGTTTTCTAATCCTGACTTTTAGGCTGACTTTTGGGAGATGTACAGAGTTTTGAAATGGATGTGTAGATGTAGATATGGGCATTATATTTTCTAAGGAAATATCACGGCGAGCTCACGTGATACCTGTGTCTGTGACAAGAGTAGAGCTTCATTAGCATTCCTTCCCTGCTGTGTAAAGGAATCCATTTTTGTGCCCTGACTTACAATCCCGTCTTCAATTACTGAAAAAGCTGCGCTTCTTTCTCTCAGGCATGCTTTGTTGCACTGTTGGAAGTTTTGTGACAATTATAAATTTACTTTTCTATTTTCTGCATTACAGACTCTACTTCAGTTCAGTAAACTTGGCAATTTTATTTTTTATGTCATACATTCTGTGTATATTATCCATTCCAGTAGAAATGTTTATAAGATAACAATTTTTACATGGTAGTGACTTTGGCGAGCTTCATTGCTGCTATGAAGAGAATCACAGCAAATAAAAACACCCTTAACATTGGAGCAGAGAAACAGACCAGAGTTAGAAACACAGGGTGTGGCTTCTATGGATTCGTTGTTGGTATGGTGACCTTTCATAGTTACAGTGGATTAAATGACTGCTAATCAAATGGGCAGGGTTGCCAGGTGGAGTGTCAGTGAGAGTCTAGTTGTCAGGCCAGAGGAAGTTCATGGCACTACTCTTCCTTTCTGGCCTTGCAGTGTGCTGGTGTTCAGTCTAATATTGACACCAATTTTTTTTTTTTTTTTTGAGACAGGGTCTCGCTTTGTAGTTCAGGCTGGCTCTGAGCTCACTATGTAGTCCAGGAAAGCCTCGAACTCAGCAATCCGTCTGTCTCTGCCTCCCGAGTGCTGGGATTATAGGCGTGAGCCACCATGTCTGGCATTGACACCAAATTTTATCCATTCCCAAATGCGTGCTGACCAGGAATTGATTTTCTATCCTTTTTATTCATGGCCTCCTGATATGCAAAATATATATTTCATTTTCCATAATCCTATGATTCTGAGTACAAATTCCCAAACCATAGTCAACTTTTAGTTATATATTATTTGTGGAAAATTTGAAACTTATTACAGGCTGGTGGCTTATGTTTGTTTCATGAAGGCAAGTTGTTGTTTCAGAGTGATATACATCACCTAGAAAGTATATCGTATGTATAGAATATCATATGTATAGAAGTATATAAGTATATCATATGTATAGAATACAGCAAATTTCAGGAGCACAGATAACATGTGTAGAAGCTTCCAGATGACTTGGATAGTATGTTTTGATGATGATTACAGATAACCCGTGCTAACCTTTAGGACTAAATAAATTGGGGCCAAGCTAGGCTGCTTCATTTCTTTGGAATCAATTAATTAGTTTCAGAACATTTTGCTAAATCACTAGTGATCTCTTTGCAATATTCTGTTGGAGAAAATATCAGGTCACCTGAATTTACCTCTGCTTATCTTTTATTTGCTCTGACCATTATACTCTCCTCTTTCCTTTGAAAAAAAATCACACTAATATGTAAGTGAGTGTAAAAGGAGCAACTTGAATCTAGAAATGTATGAAAGGAGCAGAGCATGAAGAAAATAGTTAGCTCTCTGTTGACTGTGCTTCTGGTGGTAGCATAACATGGAGTCTGTCAGAGCATAGATTCCAGGTTTAGGCCCAAGTGATTCTTCTCAGTTTTTATTTGTGTATAGATTTCCTGGGCCTTGTGAAAAATGCATATTCTAATTACACTGGTTTAGAGAGGACTTGAGATTTTGCATTAGAGATTTAGCATTCGAGTCAGGCCTAGATGAATAGAACAGTTTTGATTTTAAGTATAGGGTTCAAATGATATAGGTTCTGAATAATAATGAAATTTTAAGATTTCCATGTAGAAAAATGGAACCCAAAGAACAGGGCTTACTACTAATGCCCACATCTGAGTAGATTCAAATTCTCAACTTGCATTCTGTGGTACTAATGTCTTTATTCTGTTCTTGTTTTTATTTTTTCAGTTTTTTGAGACAGGATCTCGCTTTGTAGTTCAGGCTGGCTTTGAATTCACTGTGTAACCCAGGCAAGCCTTGAACTCATAGCAATCCTCCTGCCTCTGCCTCCTGAGTGCTGGGATTACAGGTGTGAGCCACCATGTCTGGCTAAAGTCTTTATTCTGAAGAGTAATGAAGTTGCCCAAGACCTGAAATTATTTTGCATCTTCTCAAATACCATGGAAATGTAGAGAGACCACTGGGTCAGAGGAGGAAAGCGAAGCATCTGGAAGCAGAAGCAGTTGATTTTGCCCAGTTTGGCCTCTGCCTGGGTCCACAACCTTAAGCAAGTCATATGTCCCCTGTCAGCCTCCATTTTCTCATGTATAAATAGGCAACAGTAGTGTAATAAAATTTTAAATTTTGCCTTGATATCAAATATAAGAGCTACATGATAGTGTTTCATAAATATCAAGTGCAAGGCAAATATCAATTCTCTACAATTATTTATATGCAATTATAATCATAGATTAATTATATTATCTATTGTTATGCAAATATTATCTAGTGAAGATGACATACTACTTCAGGACACTTGCTTTGCCCAAGATTCTCAATTATTTTGTTGTTTATGTCGCAAACTTTCTGAGAATGTAGACATTTTACTGTTTGTCCTGTGTAATAGCTATAGGCAGTTACTGGTTAGAATTGATTGATATTGTGAAAGTAAGTATTCAAAGGGAAATGGGGTTTAGGGGTAAATAATGAGGAAAGAAAAAAACTGACAGTAAAAAAATTTTTAAAGAAGGGAACAAGGCTTGTGTATATAGGGGCGAGGGTGGTAGGTGGTTAGGGGAAGGGGAAAAGTGAGAATTAAGTTGTGTCATATAATGGTACAAATTCTCAATCTGGACTGTATTTAGGATGTGTAAATATAATGTACCAATAAAATGTACCAATAAAAATACAAGAAAGAAAGAAAGAAAGAAAGAAAGAAAGAAAAAGAATTCTATAGTAAAAACATGACTTTTTAAAAATCCTTTTAAAGGGGCCGGAGGGTTAGCTCAGTGGTTCTGGCGCCTGCCTCGCAAGTGCAAGGTCCTGAGTTCGATCCCTGGTAGCCACATATAATGCTGGGCGTGGAGACACGCCCACCAACAATCAACACTGCATACCACAATGCTGGACGTGGTGGCTCACGCCTGTCATCCCAGCATTCGGGAGGCAGAGACAGGAGGATTGCTGAGTTCACGGTGGCTTGCCTGGGTACCATAGTGAGCTCAGGGCCAGCCTGAACTACAAAGCGAAACCCTGTCTCAAAAGCAAAAAAAAAAAAAAAAAAAAAAAAAAAAAATCCTTTTAAAGACCACTATTTCATTACTATTTAAATATCTTTTGGGGAAGTGATGTGCAGCTTAGCTGATGCGAGTTAGTATAGGACTCTGCTTGCAGTGAACAAGTTCTAAAGCAGTTATGGATGGTATCCTGAGTTAACAATCACTTTAGAGATTGCTTAATCAACACCACAGTATGGTTGGTTGTAAAAGGACATGCTTTCGTCATCTAGGAAGAAGCTGGCCTACAGGCAGCTTACATTTTAATTGATTTCTTGATAAGCATTGACTATTAAATCTTATAATTCTCATGCCACCTGTCAGTGAAAAGTGACAGAGAACATTAAAAGTTAGTGAACATTTAGGACTTCTTTATCAGCAAGCATTTATTAAATGTTGTCCAGATGAGAATAATGATGTTACATTTATGACTTGCAAGTTATTGACACAAATTGTTTTCTTTTTTGAATAATTTCAAATTTTATTTTTAATAGTTTCCTGGAAATTATAATTTTTTAAACTTTTTTAAAATTTAAATTGAATTCTTTATTGGTATAATTTATATACATCTCACAATCATGTATAACATTGGGGAATTTGTACCAGTATATGACACAAATTAATTCTCATTTTTACCCATATCCCTACCCACCCACACCTCCCCACCCCCTTTATACATACTCTTTTATTCTTTCTGTATCATATTTATTCCTTCCCCTCATCACATTCCCACACCAGATTTGACACAAATTGTTTTTGACACACTTTCCTTTTAATCTATTCTGACATAAAAGTCCGTCTTCATGGGGCTTTGATTCAATACTATAATATTTTAGACCTCAACACACTAATAAGTGAAATAAATAGATCACAGATATGCAAATACCGGATATTTTCTTTGGTACGAGAACCTGTAAATGTAAATGAATTCTAGAATGTATGATAGTGTTTGTAAAATAGGAAATATCCAAAGGGAATTTGGTGTGGGGAGTTAATGAGGGGAAAGAATAAATATGATTCCAAAAGAAAATGAAAGAGCATGTATATAAGGGGTGGAGGGTTGTAGGTGGATAGGGATGTGGGTAAAAATGAGAATTAACTTGTGTCATTTACTGATCCAAATTCCCCAGTGTTGTATTGTGAGCTGTATATAAAATGTACCAGTAAAGAACTCAATTAAAATATTATAGACGTCAGCAAAATTTCCATTTCAAGAAATAATTGTCTTTGAGAGATGAACAAAGAAAGGAAATAGAGGAGAGGAGGGAGCTAAGACAAAATAAAGAAAGAGGGAGAGTGGGAGGAGAATAGTACAGGTGAAGGTATTATTACTTTCCAGAAAATTCACTCTGACTTAATGGCCAAGAAAAGAAGAAAAGGTTTTGAACAACTAAATATGTCAGACATTGTGTCAGGTTCTTTAGAACTGATATCTCACTTAATTTGTCAAAATGTACATCATCACAGAAATGGAAAAGTGCAGTAGCTGCTTTGGCATGTGTTTAGCTGGTATAGTCCTAGTTTTTGCTTTTCTCCTCAGACTCATTTTTTTTCAACCTTAGCTATGTCTTTCATGGCTGTCATTTCTATTCTATATTTAGAATATACTGAAGACTTGTTAAGTTTTTAAATTATACTAAACACTTCAAGGTCTTTCTTCCAAGACAGGGTTTGAAAGAAAGTAGACATTACTTTCCATGGACATGTGTTTACATGATTTCTCCTTGCTGACACGGCTCCACCTGGGGCTCTTAGATTCAGCCGCTGGCCAACAGAGACTTGCAGGCTGAGCGGGTGGGTCTGGGTGGATGATTCTTTCAACTGGAAGCTGCTGAAGCAGTGCTGGGTTGGTCTCGGACCCCTTTGTGACTGCATTCCCTGTGAAACCTGTCCAGAATGACCAGGGAGAGGCTAGTAAAAACTTGTGAATATTTGAACTAGGGGATATTTAGAAAAATACTTGAAATTTATATTTTACAAAAAGATGGAAGATATTGTACACAATCTACGGACTAACAAGTGCTACACATTGAGAAGTTAGAAATTATGAAACAATCAGCTATTAAATAGTAAACAACTTCTGTAAATATTTGTTACTTGTATTCAACCATTTGTATATAAAATAATATAATTTATGTTTAACCATACCCAAAGCCTTGCCAAGTGATAGCCCCACAGGAATTACTTTAGTGAATACATAAACATCTCTTGTATTGAGCATATTAATTGCTTATATGCAAATGATTTTAAGTACTGGAATACTTTGATTTAAGAAGGATAAACATTATCTCTATAATCTTGTATATGATATTCATTTACCTAGCAAGCTCTTTCTAATGGATTATATAAAAGCAAACTTTATAATCAACTTAGTACAAATTATCTTGAGTTTGGAAAAACAATGAGGTTTTTTGACTGTGGGTTTCAGCTCTCTCTCACTGGATCTAATGTGGGACAGTGATGGACTGTGAGTTGGTATCAGTGATGTGTACACTTTCATAATGACTAGCTTTTAGATAAACCTCTAGGTAATTCTGAAGCAGAGAATTTGTTTTGGAATTAGACGATCGAGCAGTGCAGTTTGCCTGTGAGGATGACAGCTCCTTCATCCTCTTCTGCTACCTTTGTGTCTCAGAAAGCATCCTTGTGAGAGTTCTCTTGGATCTCAAGGCATGACTTACGCATTGTATGTGTTAGTTATTAAATTAACCCCTTTCAAGTAAACTAAGAGACTTCTGGATGTATTTGTTCACTCCTTGTACAAGTGTTTATTGACTCTTGGCTTTTACTCACAATGAGAGATGCTACATATAAAAAGGATAGTCAAAATGGCTCTGATCACTACCTTCATGTTGTTTATTGTGTCATATGAAAAACTGGCACTAATGAACAAATTATTCCAATATGTAACTGAGATAATTGTCGTGAACAGAAGTACAGGGATTTATGGTAAACTGTTCCAGGAGGCTTTCATTACAGTTTTGGAAGATTTGGGGGCTGATGTAGTCTTTCTGGGAGAAGAGAGAAAACAAAGACAGGCCAAAGTGAAATGGCATGTACAGTGGACTTGAGCAAAATAGAAACCTAGAATTTAAGGAATTTGAAAAGCATTTAAATGTATTTGAAGTGCATGGGTTGGTGAGTTAAGTAGAGGCCAGAAGGAGCCAAGGTCAAAGGTTCTAATAAAGGCCATATTTGGAGGAAAGTTAAATGATCAAGTTTTCATTTTTTTTTGCTTTTTAGACAGGGTCTCACTCTGTAGTTCAAGCTGGCCCTGAGCTCACTATGTAGCCCAGGCAAGCCTGTAACTCAGCAATCCTCCTGTCTTTGCCTCTTGAGTGCTGGGATTACAGGTGTGAGCCACCACACCTGGCAGTGTGGTATGTGGTATTGATTGCTAGTGGGTGTGAGTTGCCACGCCCAGCACTGTATGTGGTCGCTGGGGATCGAATTCAGGACTTTGTGCTTGCGAGGCAGGCGCTGGAACCACTGAGCTAAATCTATGGCCCTCAAGTTTTCATTTTTAAAGTAGCACTTTGGTTGCAGTATGAAGATTAGAGTAGAAGGGGGAATTAGCAACTAAATTTTCCTTCTTGTCATTTATACACAGAAGCCCTAATCTTGCATGTGACAGCATTAGAGAGAAGGCCTATAAAATGGTGGTAAAAGTTCAGTAAAATCACTTAAGCTGAAAGGACTGATGTCCTCATGAGGAAGAAAGAGACAGAAGGTCTAGAGCTTACCCCGTGTGCATGCGGGGGGGGGGGGCATGTGGAGACAGTGAAGGTAAGTGGTCATTTGAAGCCAGGAAGAGAAGTCTTCCCAGAAATCACGTTTTCTGGCTACCCGATCATGGACTTCCGGCCTACAGAATTGAGAGGAAGTGAGTTTCTGTTCAGATGCCCCCACACAACTTGTGGTATATTGTCATAGCAACGTTAGCACAGTGTTGCAGAGGGTAACAGCGACCCTGGGAGCCTGGGTGGGGGCATGAGAGTAGATCAGGTAAGAGAGTATGGCATTAGGTACTATGATGGATGCAGTAGATAACAGAGAAAAATGTGCAGAAATGGGAGATTTCTGTGGATACAGTTCATAAGATTTGCTGTTGGATTTTATGTAAGGTAATGGAGAGAACGATATTACATTTTCTGACTTATGCAACTATATGCATGGTTTACACATTTTCAGAGTTAATCCAAGAAAATCAAATTTGTAGCCATAACCCAATAATTCAGTTTTTGACATATGAAGGACTATGTATTTTTGGATATGCTGAAGAATCAGATGGGACTAGAGGTTAGAGAAAGAAATTAAACATTGCTCATGAGATTTTATTACTGTATAACTTCCCAGAACTTTTAACCCGTTAAAATATTTTGATGTGAATTGTGATTTTCCAGTACAGGTTATAGTTCTTTTAAAATTGTTCAAATTTAAAAAATTTCTTTTCTGAATGGACAGTATTGCAAGATTAGTATTGCATAGAAAACATTTATTATCTACTAGTCTATAAGTACTCTGTAATTATTTTCTACTGCTGCTTAGTATGGGTAGTTTTTGGATTTATTTGATAAAACATCCTTTGGACACATGATGGTCAGTGTATTTGTAAAGTAATAGAATGAAGTAGATGAAGGTTTGAGACAGGAAGCTCATAGTCTCTCAGAGTTCTGCAGTGGGGATTGCCAGTGTCCTCTGAGGTTCTGGGAGGAGCTGTGCTGCATTCCGAGGGCAGCGCTGGGCTCTCTTTGCCCTTCAGCCATTTCTAGACTTTGTGTGGAGTGACCAGTCACCTCCCGCATCCTGGGTTCTGGGCCTCTTTAAACACATTTCTGACTGTCTTGTAGGTAAGACCACTCTTTGACTAACACCAACTTCCTAAATTTCTTACCTGGAAGTTCAGGTCAACTGAGTCATTGGGACTTAGCATCTAGAGAAATAGAATTGTATAAATTATATCCCTCCTAAGGCTTCTGACATAGGTAATATGATACTGAATGCAACAGAAAACAACTCACTTTTCATGTGTGTGTGTGTGTGTGTGTATACATATATATATATATTTATTAACTATATTAGACATATAACTGTATCCAGTGAGATTTAAAAAGTGAAACCTATGAGCTCAGAGTGGTGATGCACACCTGTAACCTAGCACACTGGGAGACTAAGGCAGTATCATCAGAGGTTAGAGACTAGCCTGACAGCTTAGTGAATTAATGAGAATGTTTCAAAATAAAAAATTTAAAAGGGCTGGAAATGTAGCCCAGTATTCAGGACCTGAGTTCAATTCCCATTACCATAAGTAAATAAATGAGCAAATAAGCAAACAAACCTATGTATTTAGGCAAGTTAATAGAGGACATAGAGAGGACATATATAAGACCTGCCTGAGAGATTATATAGACTATAAAACATTTAGCTTATTCATTTTAATTACTTCATCTTCGTATTTATTTTTTAGAGATAAAGACTTTTTTTGCTGAATTTTACCCATAATGGGAAATCCTACCTGATCATTTTCATTTTTCCAAAAGATAGGATTTCTCCTTTTTCGCAATGCTTCCTTTCTGTTCCAGTGAGATCCCTTGGATCCTTGTATTTAGTTAGGTATAATGATTTATTAAGGCACAGACTTCTTCGGGTCCCAAGTGCCTTGCTTAGAACACGTCATAGATGATACCGGCTTAAATTTTGAATTAAACTAGATTACTTATTCAGTTCTGTCTGCCAGGTTACCCAGTGGCTTCCTGAACTTTGCTTGCCTTATTACATTCTGGAGGGATAATCTTTTAAGTGATAAACTTGGAAGTTAGTGATGACTCAGACACTTCCTCAAGCAGATCTGGCTGTACTCCTACTTCCTAGGGCCTCTTCCGGCTTGCTCTGCAATTGTCTACATGACAGTGAAAGTGATAGAATAATTACTAGAAGGTTGAAGATGTTTAACTCAATTTACCAATTGCTAAGAAGTACCAAAAAACACTTTAATTAGCCATCATTTTCATTATAATATATGCATAGGAATGAAGTTCAGTGTGTTACAAAATTTCTTAGTAAGATTTTTTAAAAGTAATTAAAGAAACATGTTCACTACTAGAACAACTGAATTTAAATCGGTAAGTCCCCAATTCAGCAAGAAAAGAGTTTTTTTTGGGTAATTTGAGTATAACATAGGTAAATATTTGTTGTTCTTGAGGAAAACTTTTCATTCCTATGGAGTTTCCACATGGATAATTTAATTTTTGCATCTCTCTATGGCAAATGAAAAGTTGGAGGTATATGTTATATGAGGTTCTCACTTTCTGCCACAATAAGTTTAATAGCAATTTAAAGCATTTTCCTTTGATCCATTCTTGTATGTGAGATTATTTGCTGTCCAGGTGAAGATCAGAGTCAGGAAGAATTACACTGCTTAGCGTAGAAATTCCTAAGGAGAGACAGAGCTGGGAAGCTGAAGTAGCTGCTAAGAATTGCAGAGCTGGAACAGGAAAGCAGTTCTCCTTTTTCATGCTCTTTCCTTCACTGACTGGAAGCAGCTGAAGGAAGCATCAGTCCCTTGCTTCTTTTTTTTTCTTTTTCTTTTTATTTATTGGTACATTTTATTGGTACATTATTTATACACCTTACAATTACACTCCACATTGAGAATTTGTACCAGTATATGATACAACTTAGTTTTCATTTTTTCTCCCTCCCTACCCACCCTACCTTTCCCCCACCCTATATACACAAGCATTGTTTCCTTTTTTTACCATCAATTTTTTTTCTTGATTATTGTATATTTTCTCTGATATGAGAAACTGAAGTTATAAATACATTCTAGAATGCATGGTTGATATTGTTGATATTGTAAAATAGTAAATATTCAAAGGGTAATGGGGCTTCGGGGTAAATAATCAAGAAAGTCCTTTGCTTCTTTACATGCTGCTCCGCAGTCAGCTGGGCTTGTTGGTCTGTATGCTCTTCTTGTGGGTTTCACTGTTCACATTATTTGGTGGTTGTCATGAGATCTACAGACCACATGTTCTAGTTATGCCAGTCTGGTTTGAATTTTATTTTTGATTTTAAAACATTTTTATCAAGCTGGAGATTTAGCTCAGTGGTTCCAGCGCCTGCCTGCCTCGCAAGCGCAAGGCCCTGAGTTCGATCCCGGTAACCACATACAATGCTGGGCGTGGTCACTCACGCCCACCAGCAATCAATACCACATACCACAGTGCTGGGCGTGGTGGCTCACACCTGTAATCCCAGCACTAGGGAGGCAGAGGCAGGAGGATTGCTGAGTTCGAGGCTTGCCTGGGCTACATAGTGAGCTGAGGGCCAGCCTGAACTACAAAGCGAGACCCTCTCTCTCTCAAAAAATTATCTTCATTGGTACATTGTACATACACATCATGATCACACTCCATATTGGGAATTTGCACCAGTATATGACACAATTTAATTCTCATATTTTTCTCTTTCTCCTACCTACCCACAACCCCCACACCCTAAATACATAAGCTGTTTCCCTTTTTTTATTACTATCACATTTTTTCTTTATCCCTTATTACTCACACCTCCACATTTCCCTTTGAAGATTTTCTATTTCACAAGACCCATCAGATATTCTAGAACTCATTAACATCAATTTCTTATACCAGAGAACAGATATGACATTTACACATCTGTGATCTATTTATTTCACTTACGAGTGTGTCCTGAAGGTAAGTCCATTTGAGTATAAATGACTCACATATCATTCTTTAAGGCAGAGCAATACTCCATTTTATAGAAAAAACACATCTTATTTATCCAGTCTCCAAGTGATGGGCATTTGGGCTGTTTCCAAGATTGAGCTGTCACTAACTGAGCTGCTATGAACATGAATGCACATATATCACTATGCTATGATTCTTTTAATTCTTTTATGTATATTCCTAACAGGGCAATGACAGGGTCAAATGGGACCTCTAATCCTAGTTTTTTAGGAATCTCCACACTGACCTCCATAGCTTACCTTTCATATTTGAACACCCTGGGTAAGCATGGTGCTGAGAAATGTCAGAAATGCTGAGATAATATTGATTGCATTCCTTGCATTTTATCGCAGTAATATATTTCTTGACATATATAGCTAGGCTTTAACTTGGCTGTTTACATGACATAGAGAAGGAATAGAAATCACCTATGTTGTATGTATAGTTTTAGTTCCTACGGCAGAATTCTGGGTAAAAAGGCACATTTTATTGGAATTGACAGTATTATATTAGTGTTATGTTATACAGTGTGCTCTAATAATCCACTGGACAGTGTGACTGTGAGTATCAATCATCAGTAAGAAGCAACATTATGAGCATGCTGAATGCAAAGGAAAGAAGTGAAGGCCAAGGCTTGAGGTTATAAGAATGCTGATTCTTTTGAGTTTTAGTCTGACAGGTTTTGAATTTGTTAAATTCATTCTCCTTTGGTTACCACATCCTTTCATAAATTACAGGCAAGTGGAAAACAGGTAATGTCTTTTCAGTCTTTTTGATAAGACTGTTGGCACTATATTCTGGGTATTTAGATCACACCATGTGCATTCATGGATATTACCCCTATTGGTGAATAGCAAAATTGTGTAGATAATTGTGAAGTTATCTCTACATGACTCCATGAATTAAAACAATTGATATGCAAATATTCTGGAGTGCACCACTTTTAGGTTTTAATTATACAGTTTCAATACACATTTATGCAAATCTGGGACTTTATACATGTCTCAGTGCTAATGTTTATCAGATTGGTGTGAGAAATTTTAGCTTTACATAGGGCCCTAAAGAATGTATAGAATTTTACCTTTGTGGGAAACTGAAGTACCTCATTAGGAGGATGCTCTTTTCTGAGAAAGAGAGAAACAAGTAAATTTTTGTATCTCTTTGCTTAAGAATGAACATCAATAATGCCTCACATTTTTCTTAAGCTTTCAAGACAAAGGCACCATCTATATCACTGGCTTCAGGTGAGAAATATGAGAAGAGTTGCAGGTTTTGGCTCTCCCAGTGATATGAAATAGCAATTTTCTAGGATAAACTATAAGTTCAGAGAAAATAGAATTTCCTAGCATGTCAATTTTGGACACTTTCTGAGTGTCCAGCATAGAAGGCTGTGAATTGCTTCTGTCATTGTGACTGGCATGAGCCCTTGAAACTGTTGACAGTTTGTAATTCTTACTGACTTTTAAATTATTGACATTATTATGTGTCAACTTTCATGTTAATGCAACAATAAAATGATCAAATAAAAAGTTTGAAATAAAACCTCGTATTTAAAAATTAAAACACAGAAATACCTATATTTATTGTCATTCAATGACCATTTGATTATGTCAGGGTTTACACTGGATTTCAGCTAGTTTTAAAATCTGAAGTGACCTCCTAAGATGTTCACATACTTGCACTGGTTTGAGCTAATCCTGTGTTAATAATTAATCCTGCTGGATAAATTGCCTTATGATTTATGCTTTTTTTCTATACTGGTAATTTTAAAATTATGTTGTGAGTTGTACCCTACCAAACTGTTTCTATGTTGTAGTTAGTTGTTTTCCCATGTGAACCAAAATTGTTTGCCTTTTAATAAACTTGGCTTGATTTATCTTTTTTGTTTTGTTTTGTTTGTTTTGAGACAGGGTCTGGCTTTTAGCTCAGCCTGGCCTACATAGCTCACTATGTAGCCCGGGCAAGGCTCAAACTCAGCAGTCCTCCTGCTTCTGCCTCCTGAGTGCTGGGATTACAGGTGTGAGCCACCACACCTGGTGATTTGTCTTTTTTTTTTTTTTTTTTTTGCTTTTGAGACAGGGTCTTGCTTTGTAGTTCAGGCTGGCCCTGAGCTCACTATGGTGCCCAGGCAAGCCACCGCGAACTCAGCAATCCTCCTGTCTCTGCCCTCCCGAGTGCTGGGATTACAGGCGTGAGCCATCACGTCCGGCACTGTGGTATGCGGTGTTGATTGTTGGTGGGCATGTCTCCACGTCCAGCATTATATGTGGTTACCGGGGATTGAACTCAGGACCTTTCACTTGCGAGGCAGGCACCAGAACCACTGAGCTAACCCTCTGGCCCGATTTGTCATATTTTTATAAGCCAAGATCTCAGATGGTAACATGTTGGTTGTCGGTGTTTAATGTTGAATTTCACCTTTTGATTAAAGGCTTATTTAGTCTACTAAATGTAGGTTTGGTATAAATTCTAATTAAGCTTTTGCTTTTTCTGTGCTTTTTAGTTGCACCTTGATAATAAAGTGTAATTTTATTCCTTCAGTTTTTTACTGAAACCAGTAAGATAGCTGAGATAGCTTGAGGCACTTGACTCTGGTGATAATATTGGGATGACTAAACTTATCACTGTAAAGGAAAATAAACTGTTCCACTTACAAAATTCTTGTATCCTGTTTTATAATGTTGAAGTTGTGGATAAAGTACTTTTTTAAAAATTGAATTCTTTATTGGTACATTTTATATACATTTCACAATCACACATAACATTGGGGAATTTGTACCAGTATATGACACAAGTTAATTCTCATTTTTACCCACATCCCTACCCAACCACGCCTCCCCACCCCCTATATACATGTTCTTTTATTTTTTTTCGGAATCATATTTATTCCTTCCCCTCATTATGTTCCCACACCAAATTTCCTTTGGAAATTTCCCATTCTACAGAAACTCATACTTTCTAGAGCTCATTTACATCTACATGTGCTCATATCAAAGAAAAGATCTGGTATTTGCATATCTGTGATCTATTTATTTCACTTATTAGTGTGTCCTCCAGGTGTATCCATTTGCACATAAATGAATGAATCTTGTCATTCTTTATGGCAGAGTAATACTCCATTTAAAAAACACACATCTTCTTTATCCAGTCTCCAGTTTATGGGCATTTGCGTTGTTTCCAAGACTGGGCTATTATGAACTGAGCTGCTATGAACAAGGGTGTACATCTGTCTTTTGATAAAGTATTTCTTAATAAGAATATATCTAAGTCACATTTACAAGCTGAGATGAACTTAATGGAAATCCAGAGTTCAACATCACCTTTTTGGGCTATTTAAATGAGCACCTTTTATTCAATTTAGTTCAACAAGATGTAGGCACTGGGGGACTTTATGGTAAACAGTTGAGTAGAATTTTCTGAGCTTAAAGAACCTGCTACCTGACAGAAAAAGTGAATATTTAGCATATTATTTATGGTCTAGTGGAAAAACTTGAATGAGGTAGGATGCTACACTAGCAAAATACCATCTAACCAGGAACATCATCAGGAGGCTTTCCAGCAGAAGTAAGATACTGAACTTGTCTTAAGTGAGTGTCAGGCAGATGAAAGGAGAAGGAATGAAGTTCTAGGTCATTAGAGAAGCACACATAACAGCCTAGACCAATGAAAGCATGCTATGGATTTGTAAAGTCTGAATAGTAAAGAGTAAGTGGTGAAGATGGAATTGCAGGGCTAAGGATGTAAAGTGCTAGATAGTCACATCCTTTTTTGATGTAATCTGAGAGGCTAAAATTCTAACTTAAAAATGCTAAAATATTTTACTTCCTTACACAGTTTAAAGGAGAAAAGTTTTATGTTAGCTCATGATTTCAGAGATTTTAGCCCATGGACTGGCTCCAAGGGAAAGAGGGCCTGGCCTGAGAAAGTGAGTCAGTGCATGGCAGCCAGGAAGCAGAACCAGGACTAGAGGGAGAAGAAGGTGCAGTGACAAGAATATACCCTCTGGGTCCTTCTCTTCTTTCTTCCCAAAGCTATCAGATCTTATCATTAAGATGAATGCTGGATAATAACATTACTTCTTACCTCACTGAGACAGTGTAAGCACTTAAAACACAATTTCTAGGGCTCCAGTGATGGCTATTTGCTCACCCAACAGCTTGTGTCCTCACATTCTTTGCCTTTGTGTTGGTGTCTGGTCTCTTATTTAAAACCACTCGTGCCACTTGTACACCAGAGTCCGCTCTTGATCCTTCACTGGACTACCTTTCAGTGTGGTATCTCAAAGGTAGCAGCACTTCAGATACCTATATTCTTAAAAACAGCTATACAGAGGCATATTTGATAGTTAATAAATTTCCAATGTTTGTAATGCACAAGCTTAGAAACCCATAAAATTGGTAACATGGATGGGGTAACTAGGGGAGGCCTTAGTACTTATGAAACCATTTTCATTTTTTAGATTATAAGCATATCCCTCACTCTTGCTAATATCCTGTGAAAAATCTTTTCACCTGCTTACATATTACTGGGTGATAATTTAGCTTTTTGTCAAGAAAGTAGAGTTCATTTTCTAGAATAATACATGGATGGACTAATTCAGTATGTATTTTGACTTTTTAGACTAAACATGTTCATTAATGTTTCTTGTTTTTTTTTTTTTTTTTTTTTTAGACAGAGTCTCACTTTGCAGTTCAGGCTGGCCTTGAGCTCACTATGTAGCTCCAGGTAAGCCTGGAACTCAGCAATCCTCCTGCTTCTGCCTCTTGAGGGCTGGGATTACAGGCATGAGCCACCATGCCCGGCACTTGTGGTATGTGGTACTGATTGCTGGTAGGCGTGGCCACCACGCCTGTCATTGTTGTATGTGGTTACAGGATTCCAACTAGGGACCTTGTGTTTGGTAGGCAGGCGCAGGAACCACTGAGCTAAATCTCTGCCCTGTTCATTAATGTTTTTGTGTATGTGAATAGTTCTTAATGTTGTGGCATTTCATTGAGATTATACCAGGATTTGTTTATCCACTCATCTTGTTAGTTTTTGAAACAAACAAAAACCAACCTGGTAGCATATTATTTGGAAATTCACCAAATCTGTATATCAGTTCCAAGTGAATTAACACCTTAAAATGATCAGACTTTCTGGTTCATGAATATAACTTATTTATCCACTTAAGTTTTCTTTAATTTCTCTTAGCAACATTTATGTATGTATGTATGTATGTATGTATTTATTTGAGACAGTTTCTTGCTTTGTAGTTCAGGCTGGCCCTGAACTCACTATGTAGCCCAGGAGAGCCTTGAACTCACAGCAATCCTCCTGCCTCTGCCTCCTGAGTGCTGAGATTACAGTCATGAGGCATCACCTCCAGCACTGTGGTATGTGGTATCAGAGATCAAACTCAGGATCTTGTGCTTACAAGGCAGATGCCAGAACCACTGAGCTAAATTCCCCAGCCCCATTTTCTGATTTTTAATGCACAGATACTTCACAATTTTTAGATTTATTATTAAGACACTTAATGTTTAGATTATAAATATTTTTCTCTATTGAATTCTTTATTGTTACACTTTACATACAGCTCACAATCACACTCAACACTGGGGAATTTGTATGAGTATACAACATGAGTTAATTCTCATTTTTACCCACATCTGAACCTATTCTACAACCCCTCACCCACTATATACATGTTCTTTTTCTTTTCAAATCATATTTATTCCTCTCATTACTTTGCCCTACCGTATTCCCTTTGAGCATTTCCTACTGGACAAATTCTATCATACATTCTAGAACTCATTTACATCTACAGGTTCTCATACCAGAGAAGAGACATGGTATTTACATATCTGTAACCTATTTATTTCACTTATTAGTGCGTCCTCAAGGAGTGTCTATTTACACATAAATGACTGAAACTTGTCGTTCTTTATGGCAGAGTAACACTCCATTTTATAAAAAGAAAACCACATCTCCCTTATCCAGTCCACAGTTGATGAGCATCTGGATTGTTTCCAAAATTGAGCTATCACAAACTGAGCTGCTATGAACATGGGTGCACATTTGTCTTTATGAAATGATTCTTTTAATTCCTATGAGTATATTCCTAGCAGGGCAATAGCAGGGTCAAATGGGACCTCTAATCCTAGTTTTCTGAGAATATCCACAATGGTTTCACAAGTCTACAATTCCGCCAACAGTGGAGAAGGGTTCCTTTTCCCCCACAGCCTCAGCAGCATTTATTGCTGTTTAATTTTGCAATAGCAGCCAATCTTTGTGGAGTGAGATGAAATTTCAGTGTTGTTTTCACCGGCATCTCTCAAATGACCAGTGATGTTGAACATTCATTTATATGCTTCTTGGTTGCTTTTACTTCTTTCTCTAAGAAGTGTCTGTTCATTTCAGATGCCCATTTTTGAATTGGGTCTTTAAACTTGGGGGGACTGATTTGTTTAAGTTCTTTATATAATCTAGATAGTAGCCCTTTTCTGAGAAACAAAGGGTAAAGATATTTTCCTTTTTTTTTTTGGTTGTCTTTTAGCTGTGCTAGTGGTTTCTTTTGCTGTGCAGAAGCTTTTTAGTAGGATGAGATCCCATTTGTTCATTCTTTCTGCTAGTTCTTGTGCTACAGAGGCTTTGTTCATAAAGTATCTCCCTAAGCCAATGTCTCCAAGAGTTTTACCTAACCTGTTTTGTAGCAGATTTATTGTTTTTGTTTTAATGTTTAATTCTCTAATCCATTGTGATTTTAGTTTAGTACACAATGAAAGAGATAGGTGTATCTTTAGTTTTTGGCAGGTTAAAGCCCAGTTTTTCCAGCACCATTTGTTAAAGAGGCTGTCTTTCCTCCATTGAGGATGTTTGGCTCCTTTGTCAAAGAGGATGTGGTTTAGTGTATCTGGAGTTATTTTTGGATCATCTAATCTATTCCACTGCTCCTTGGCTTTGTTACTTTACCAGTACCATGCAGTTTTTAATCATAGTGCCTTTATAGTACAGTTTTAAATTGGGGATTGTAACACCCCCTGCCATGTCATGGTTGCTTAGAATTGCTTTTGCTATTCTAGGTCTCTTGTGGTTCCAAGTGAATTTTTGTATTATTTTCTCTAGCTCTATGAAGTATGGTGCTGGGATTTCCATTGGTATTGCATTGAATCTGTATAGTAGTTGTGGGAGTATGGCCATTTTGATGAAGTTGGTTCTCCCTACCCAGGAACAAAGGATGTCTTTCCATTTTCTGATATACTCTTCTGTCTCCTTTTCCAGAGTCATGTAATTTTTTTTTTTTGAGACAGGGTCTCGCTTTGTAGTTCAGGCTGGCCCTGAGCTCACTATGTAGCCCAGGCAAGCCTTGAATTTAGCAATCCTCCTGCCTCTGCCTCCCGAGTGCTGGGATTACAGGTGTGAGCCACCATGCCTGGCACTGTGGTATGTGGTATTGATTGCTGTTGGGTGTGGGTCACCATGCCCAGCATTGTATGTGGTTACCAGGATCGAACTCAGGACCTTGGGCTTGCAAGTCAGGCGCTGGAACCACTGAGCTAAATCTCTGGCCCCAGAGTCATGTAATTTTTTGAGTAGAGGTCTTTCACCTTCTTTGTTAGATTGATTACTAGATATTTCAGATTTTGGATACTATTGTGAAAGGGATTAACTCCCCAGTTTCTCTCTCAGTGTCTGTTGTTTGTGTATGCAAAGGCTATTGATTTTTGAACATTAACCTTGTATCCAGGTACACTACTAAATCTGACGATTAAGTCTAGCAGTCTTTTGGTTGAGTTTTTAGGATTCTTTATATAGAGAATCATGTCATCAGTGAACAATGACAGTTTAACTTTTCCTTACCTGTCTTTATTCCTTTTATGTCTTTGTCTTGCCTAATTGCTGTGGCTAATGTTGCCAGCACTATATTGAACAACAGTGGTGGCAGCGGACATCTTTGTCTCATTCCTGATCTTAGTGTAAAAGGTTTTAGTTTTTGCCCATTTAGAATGATGCTGGCTGTTGGTTTCTCATAAATAGCTTATATTAGTTTGAGATAAAGTCCATCTATTCCAATTCTATGTGGGGTTTGATCATGAGTGGGTGTTGGATTTTGTCAAACGCTATGGTTTTTGTCCTTGAGTCTGTTAATATAGTGTATTACATTTATTTACTTACATTTGTTTAACCAGCCTTGCATCCCTGGGATAAATCTGACTTGATCAGTGTGTATGATTTTCTTGATAACTCTCTGTATTCTGTTTACCAATATTTTACTGACAGCTTTTACATCAATGTTCATTAGAGAAATTGGCCTTGTAGTTTTCTTTTTTTGGTTAGGTCTTTCTCTGCTTTTGGAATCAAGGTAATTGCTGGGAGTACTGCTTTCCGTTCAGTCTCATTAAAGAGTTTGAGAAGTAGCATTAACTCTTCTTTGAAAGTTTTGTAGAATTCCACAGTGGAGCCATCAGAGCTTTTCTTTGTTGGTAGGTTTTTTATAACATTGTCAATTTCACAAATTGATATCAGGTTATTTAACATTTTTATATAATTTCCGTTCAGCTTTGGAAGTTCATATTTGTCTAGGAATCTATCCATTTCTTCTACATTTTCCCTCTTTTTTGAGTACAAATTTTCAAAATACATGTTTATTATCCTTTGGTCTTCCAATAGATCTGTGGTGATTTCCCCATTTTCATTCCTGACAGCATAAATTTGAGCCTTTTCCTTCCTTTTTTTGATAAGGTTGGCTAAGGGTCTGTTGACTTTATCCTTTCAAAGAACCAACTCTTGAATTCATTGATTCTTTGTGTCATTCTTTGTCTCCATTGCATTAATTCCTGCTCTGATCCTTATAATTTCCTCCCTAGTACGAGCTTTGGGTTTGTCTTGCTCCTCTTTTTCCTAATAGTTTGAGGTTCATCATTAGATTGCTTATTTGAGTTTGTTCCATTTTCCTGGGTGTGGGCATTCACTGTTATGAATTTCCCTCATAGAACTTCTTTCATTGTGTCCCATAAATTCCTGTATCTTGTACTGGGGTTATCATTTAATTGTAGAAAGTGTTTAATTTTTTCTTTTATTTCTTATGTGGCCCATTGGTTGGTCAACAGAGTTTTGTTCAATTTCCATGTGTTTGTGTGGATCTTGGAATTTCTTTTGCCATTCAACTTCAGTTTCAAGGCACTGTGGTGAGTTCCTTTGCATTTACTTAAACTTGTCATAGGAACTAGGATGTGATCTATTTTGGAGAATGATCCATGAGTAGCTGAGAAGAACATATATTCTGACTTTGTAAAGTAAAATACTCTGATTCTATCATCGCACCTATCTCTTCTTTAATGAAGTCTTTCATTGTGGAGTGTACCTCTGTTTTCATCTCAAAGGTGAGTTCTGGTTTCCATTTTACTAGATCTGCTTTTTTTTTAATTGAATTCTTTATTGGTACAATTTATATACATCTCAAAATCACATATAACATTGGGAAATTTGTACCAGTATATGCCACAAGTTAATTCTCATTTTTACCCATATCCCTACCCACTCCCCCCTCCTCCCCCCTTATACATGCTCTTTTATTTTCTTTCTGTATCATATTTATTCCTTCCCCTCA
>PVIC010016257.1:0-34156 GCA_004025085.1 Thryonomys swinderianus | reverse complement strand
TAGAAAGTAGGACAGCTTTTATAGAGTGGAATATTTCTATAGGAAACTTGGTGTGGGAATATGATGAGGGGAAGGAATAAATATGATACAGAAAGAAAATAAAAGAGCATGTATAAGGGGGGAGGAGGGGGGAGTGGGTAGGGATATGGGTAAAAATGAGAATTAACTTGTGGCATATACTGGTACAAATTTCCCAACGTTATATGTGATTTTGAGATGTATATAAATTGTACCAATAAAGAATTCAATTAAAAAAAATAGACAGATCAGCCGGGCATGGTGGCTCACGCCTGTAATCCCAGCACTCGGGAGGCAGAGACAGGAGGATTGCTGAGTTCAAGGCTTGCCTGGGCTACATAGTGAGCTCAGAGCCAGCCTGAACTACAAAGCAAGACCCTGTCTCGGAAAAAGGAAAAAAAAAAAAAAAAAGACAGATCAATGAGATAAAAAGAAAATCAACAAAGAAATATCAGAACTACCAAATCTTTGAACAACTAGACTTAGTAGGTATCTACAGTGTTCTACCAAACAACAGAATACACATTCTTTTCAACAGCACGTGACTTTCTCTAAAACAGACCCCCCCATTAACTCATAGAACATGCTTAAGTAAATGCAAAGGAACTGAAATTATTCCATGCCTTTTATCAGATCATAGTGCAATCAAATTAGAAAAGGATGGCAAAAGAAACTATGAACACATGCAAATTAAATAACACCTCCGTCATTCCTAAAATTCATTCTTCAATTTTCAGAGAACACGAAATTGCATTTCAGGTTGAAAGCTAAATCTTGTTCCCCTGTGTCAACAGGATGGGAAAAAGGTTTTACCAACTATAGCAATATATGCACACCCATGTTTATGGCAGCATAATTCACAATAGCTATAACTTGGGAACAATCCATATGCCCATCAACAGATGAATACATACAAAAAATGTGATAGTTATATATAATAGAGTACAACTGTGCCATAAGGAAGGATGAACTTGAGTCATATGTAGAAAAATGGATGTACACCAAGATCATAACCTTAAGTGAAATAAATCAGACACAGAAGTTTAAATATTGTCTATCTTGTATGAAAAACCCAAAGTGTAATAAGGAACATAATGAAGGACAGATACTAGAAAGTAGTAAGAAACGTTCAAACTTGAAAGAGAACAAGAGAGTGGGGAAGATGAAGGAAAAAGGAAGAACAGAATGAAAGAAAACAATGCAAACAAAGCTTTCATAAATGAGGGAAAGAAGGGTTTAAGGGAGGGGTGAGGAATGGGAAAAATTAAGATAATTATGTACAGGTACAAATTCTCTACAGTGAATATGATCACTAAAGTTAAAAAATCTAAAAATGTAAAATATAAACTTAAAAACAAAATATAGAACACAGTATCTGACTGCCAAAAGTACAAGAAAGTACAAAGATCTAAGACTAGAGTGGAGTCTTACTCTGAGAAGTCTGTCTTACACTATGCTATCTTCACTTACACATGACTCTGCCTTTCATTTTCTCATTTTTCCATTCATCAGTGAAAATTCTATTTCACCACAGCAAATGAAAACAATGCTCTAAATCTGTATTGACCAACATAACAAATGAAACAAGAAGGTAAGAAAATAAGAGAGACCTTATACAGACGGTCTTCTTCAAGTTTAATATTCAAGACCCAATGTAAAGGAGTTAAAAATCATGCGTAAAATCCCAGTGCCTCACCTCTCCAAAGAGCAAGAACAGTTCTGTTTTTGAAGCAGGAAAACTGAAACATCCCTCTATAGTTGGAAGAAGTTAGGTATGTAAATATAAGTAAAACTACAATCACCAGTAAGACCTACAAACAAAAACTATAAATGAAAAGCAGAGATTTTTGGGTCCATTGTGAAAAGTACCTACAACAAACACGTAGAGAACATAGGAGATAAGTCATCTCTGCATATGAAAGACAATAAACCAGGTCTAACACTCCTTCCCTCCCCAAGAACTGAAAGCTTTTGCATATATTAACTCTGTATTCTAGTGTTTACCACACTGAGAACTATACAAATAGGAAGTAAAACTAGGTTTATCACTGACAGCCAATCTTCTAGATTCTACACAGATCTAAGTCTATCACTACAAACTTCTTAGCTACAAAGTATACAGAAAGTATACCTTGCAATTGAAACATCTTTAAAGAGTTTCCAGTCTGTTTCTATTTTGTTCTTTCTGACTGCAAAGTACAAAAGATTCTAACACCAACTGCCTGTGCTTGGTGCACTGGTGAAACTACTTAACACAACTTGAGGTGTCTCAATTGCTTTGTGAGACATCATATGCTGAACTGCGTCTCTCGTGAATTTCTCAGAATTACAGGGACAGCCCAACCAAACCATCCTAGCACCAGACTGGCAAGTAAGCCAAGACCACTGAGAGGCAGACAGGTGTCTTATATTCATTCCAGTGTTAGAGAAACACAGGCACCACGACTCGGGCTGAGTCCAGCTCCAGCCCCCAGCCTAGTCCTGCCTTTTGTTTTTATGTGAGAAGAGTACACAGGTACGCAGCCAACCTTCTTGGGAAAGGATATAGGAAAGCCATGACTTTATGTCCAAGAGTTACTGGGTCAAAGATGTGAGCTTCAAAAACAGTGGACTTTCAAAGAACTAGACATTTCTAAGATTATTTTCCCCCAGTACAAAGATTGAACCCAGGAAGCACTAGGTTTTTGTATTTCGAGGCAGGGTCTCTCTAAATTGCCCAGGCTGGCCTTCCAGAGAAGCTGGGATTTGCCCAGTTTGAGACATTCTTTACTGAAGGGAATGTTTAATAAAGCACAGCAAAGGGCAGGGATTTTGCTCAGCAACGCAGCACCAGCCTGGCAAGTGCTGAGACAAGTTCTGAATTCAATATCTGGTCCAAAAAAATGAATAAAGCACAGTGAGTCCAGTGAAGACCTGCTGAGAACCCTCAGGCAGAAGCCTCTCTCAGCCAGCCCAGCCTATGCAGGACCCTGAAAATCCTGCAAATACTTTGGATTGGTCCAGGCAGGTCTGATGCTCTTGGTTCTTCCACAGCACAGCAGGCCAGCGATGCTGTGATTGCTCAGCCCAGGTAACCCCAAACATTAAGGAAAATGGACAGAGTTTTGACACAAAGTGAGGAGACTCCTGAAGCACCAGAGATGGTGGCTTGGGTGAAAGGGCAGACGATGCCTACTGAAGAATGTCACAATTATATAAACGCTGAATAATCTCTCAGGATTTGAGGACCGTGCAAGGCCAAACCGAAAGAGGAGCAAGATGCAGAACTCAGACCAGCAATTTTTAAGGCCTTTATTTTGGCTGACTTATTTTAAGGACTAGAGCAATATTTCTTCCCTTGGGGCAATTTCTCCGCAATGACTATTAATTATCTTTGAGCTGTATTCCCCCTTTATTTTGTAGCAACAGAAACTTGGATCTTTTAGCTGGGTACATTTCTCAGGTCTTCTGCTGCTAAGTGTGGTCACTGGATTAATTTCCAGACAATAAAATGAAAGAAGAACTAGCATATGCAAATTAGAGGAAGTGACGTTAAAAGAAAAGGTTGCATCTTCATTCCTTTCTCTTTTCGGGTGGCTGAAATAGAAGGTTGAAGGGTGGAGCTAAAAGAGCCTCTTTGGTCCGCGAGGACCACAAGAAGAACAGAGCACCAAGACAGAAGAGGTCCTCATTCCACACTTCTATACACAAAAATTTAACTGTGCTGTTATTTTTTTCATACATAGCTAAACTTAATCCTACCCATTATGGGCTCACTGAAAGGAGAAATCAAAAACAAAAACCACTCAGCGAAGAGTACTTTTAGAAAATAGCAGAATATTTGCTAGACTTTTCTCAAGCAAATGGTCCCAGCAGTCAAGAAGCTTCCTGTAAGACGTTTGTAGAATACCAAGGATCAGCAGATATAGGGCATTTGAGGACTCCTGGAGCTCAACAGGATTTGATTTAGAACAGAGTAATGACTAAGATGTCTTAGGAGTGGGCCAGGCTCAGGCCTCCTCTGCGCACGCAAAAGACAGACACTGGAATCCAGTACTGCCAGTCGGTCATACTTGGTGCACATCTGCTTTCCAATACATAGGAGGCTGAGGCAGGAGTCCAGCTGAGGTGACACATGGAGACCCTGCCTCAAAATGAAACACACGAGCCGGGCCTGGTGGCTCACGCCTGTAATCCTAGCACTCAGAAGGCAGAGGCAGGAGGATTGCTGAGTTCGAGACTTGCCTGAGCTATACAGTGAGCTGAGGGCCAGCCTGAACTACAAAGCAAGACCCTGTCTTCAAAAAAAAAATGAAACACACGAAAGGGGTAGAGATGTAGCTCTGTACAAAGGCCCTGAGTTCAACCTCCAGTACTACAAAATGATTTTTATCAATATTGACTTTTTTTCAGAGTAGGGATTGAACCCCCGGGCTTTTGTACTGCCTTCTGTCCCCAACCCGTCTTAAATTTTGAGACAGGTTCTCACTAAGTCTGTAACTGCTGGATTTGAACTTGCAACCCTTCTGCCTCAAAGTCTCAAAACGCTAGGGTTAGAGAAGTGTGCAGGCCAAATCTTTGAAATGATGCATTACTTTAATATCTGCAGGCAAATAAACACAAAAGAATAGGTAACCAAAATTTTTTGAGAATACACAAGAATAATTCAGGATATATCATTTGTAAAATATGCAACAAAATCCCCGAGAAAATGTTCTGAAGACTGCAAACACAAATGACATTAAAATAACAATACAGAGTTATGGTGAGAAGGCCACAGAATGCCACTGTGAAAAATGAATGAAATTTGCTTCTTAGGGACGTGGATATAGCTCAGCATGCTAGAGTACTTGCACATCATTGGGGCAGCCCTGGGTTCAAGCTCCAGTACTAAAAACATTTTTTTGCTTCTTAATGGAATAATGAAGTTGGATACGCTCCTAAACTGTTACAAGATAGCAATGCAAATCCTCAAGCATACAAAAGCAAAAGAAGCTTCAGAAATCTCTCTGCTCAGTCCAATTGTGTTTCTATGATAGTTGGGATTTTCAGTGTTCACCAAAACGTTTGTTTACTCCTCAGCACCACTGAGATGTGGTAGAACCTTAAAAATCAGGCCTAAAACTAGGCATGGTAGCATGGTTGTTGTAGTCCCAGCACTCCAGAGGCTGAGGCAAACTGAAGATGAGATTTTGAAAATTAATTAAAAATGTTATACAGCTGTCAGCTAGGTATGGTGGTGCACGCCTATAATCTGAGCAGTCTGGGAGTTCTGAGGCAGGAGGATCTCAAGTTTAAACCCCGGCTGGACAAGTTAGAGACTTATTGAGATCCTGTCTCAAAATCAAAAATAAAACCGGGCATGGTGGCTCACACCTGTAATCCCAGCACTCGGGAGGCAGAGACAGGAGGATTGCTGAGTTCGAGGCTTGCCTGGGCTACATAGTGAGCTCAGGGCCAGTATGAACTACAAAGTGAGACCCTGTCTCAAAAAAAAAAAAAAAAATGACATCAGTAAAAAGCTGAGTAAAATGCAAATGCTAAAAGCTTAGAACACAGAAATTAGGTAACATTCCTCTAGATTTGATATTAAATGATTTAACTCCTGACCCACTTCCTGTTCTAAAAATGAATACTTTCTGTAACCAACCTTATAAAAATCACCAAGTACACTCATCTTCTGTTCTCAAGTATTTGCTTCTGTCCAGCTGGTGAGGATGTAAATAATACTAGATTCCTTAAATCTTAATAATGACCTACAGTTCCACTTTAAACAATTATAATATCCAGAACCTGTTTACCCCAGCCTAAATATATGTCATGTTAGTCCAATAAAAATGCCAACAGAATTTTTAGACCAGGTGACCTGTGTCACCTGTTCATGTGCTGAAAATTTCAATCTCCAAATTTCTACCTGGATGGTACTTGCAAAATGGGCCCCATGTGGGGTTCATGGCTTCACAGGAGGAAGGAACCTAAATTGGCATCTCCTCACCTATCAGCTGTGAGACAGCTGCAGCACCTTGTGATGCAGGAAAAGGCCTCACCAGCTGCATCCCCTTCTGTCTTGGACTTCCCAAGCTCCCAAACAGTGAGAAATAAATAGCTGTTCTGTATCAATTTCCCAGCCTGTGGTGTTATGTTACAGCAGCAGAAAATGGACTAAGACATCAAGCAAGCTGATTCTAACACTCATGGAAAAATTAAAGTAAAAGAGGTCAGGACAATTCTGTAAGTCAATGACAACTGCATTCAATATCAAGGCTTTAAAAATGTGCAGTTATTAAAGCAATAGGATAGCGGTGCTGAAACCGATTAGTGAGTTAGAATAGAGGGCCAAGAAATAGACATAAATGCATTTGGGAATTATTTCTTTCAGTCATGATTTCTGAGAAGTTGTTTTTTTTGTTGTTGTTGTGTTTTACCAAGTACCAGGAATGCAGGAGTGAACAAATACAGAGACTCTGATGTCAGGAAGCCAACTGTCTCACGTAACTAAGGTGACATTTCAAATTAGTGGTGTGAGACTGAAACGTTCATCTATTTGTCTACGTATCTGGGGGAGAAGCGCAGACAGGGAGGGGGTCCTGACCCACATTTACAGGGACCCAAGATCAAACTTTTAAAAAAACGTGATTTCAGTGCCGGACATGGTGGCTCACGCCTGTAATCCCAGCACTCAGAAGGCAGAGACAGGAGGACTGTTGAGTTCACGGCGTCTTGCCTGGGCACCATAGTGAGCTCAGGGCCAGCCTGAACTACAAAGCGAGACCCTGTCTCAAAAAACAAAACAACAACAACAAAAAAACGTGATTTCTAGATTTATTTTATGGAAATTTTAAAGTGAAGCATCAAATAATTGAAAAAATCTCAAAACATTCATGTTCTAGAAAACTTGGAGCAGGGAAGTCTTTTCTAGGAACCAAACAACCAAAGGGATCATAAAACAAAAAAATTATTCATTTTCATTCTATTCAAGGTTTTAATTGTACCTAGACATGGTGGCATATGCCCCATCTGAGCAGCTGAGGCATGAGAATGGAGAATTCCAAGCCAGCCCAAGCCTCTGTCTTTAAAAAGAAAAAATGTAATTGCATAAATATATATAAAAATGCATTAACATCTAGTAAATGTGCTGCCAAAGCACAAAAAATGCACTTATGTCTAATTAGGGGCAAATATTTTAATATATGACCCAAAACCATTTTTGTAATATATATCTAGTTCTTACAAATGCAGGGCAAGGGACATAGCTCAGTAGTTCCACGCCTGCCTGGCAAGCTCAAGGTCCTTGGTTCCACCTCCAGTACTGCCACAAAAAATAGAAAGTTGGGCCAGGGATTTAGCTCAGTGGTTCTGATGTCTGCCTCACAAGCACAAGGTCCCAAGTTTGATCCCCAGTACCAAAAACAAAATAAAATTAAAACCCCCATAAATAGGGCCGGAGGGTTAGCTCAGTGGTTCCGGCACCTGTCGCAAGTACAAGGTCCTGAGTTCGATCCCCGGTAACCACATACAATGCTGGGCGTGGAGACTCAAGCCCACCAGCAATCAACCAGCAATCAGCACCACATACTACAGTGCCGGGTGTGGTGGCTTGTAATCCCAGCACTCGGGAGGCAGAGACAGGAGGATTGCTGAGTTCGAGGCTTGCCTGGGCTACACAGTGAGCTCAGAGCTAGCCTGAACTACAAAGTGAGACCCTGTCTCAAAAAAAAAAAAAACCCACGAATAAACAAAAATTGAACACAAGGTAGAAAAAATAAATCAATGGTTTATAAATAAAGAAGGTCTACAGAGTTTTTTTGTTTAGACAGGGTCTTGCTACATCTTTCAGGCTGGCTTTGAATTTGTGACAATCCTCCTGACTCAGCTTCCTGAGTGCTGGGATTACAGGAGGGAGGCACCATGCTTGGTTCATAATTTTTAACCAAAGAAACAAAAATTTAAATGAGGTATGTTTCATTTACCTCTTGGCAAATATGAAAAAGCGTGTTGGTAAAGGAAACCACAATACACTACTGGGAGGTACAGAGACACAGGCAAGCTTTGAGAAAGGGTATTAGAATAGCTATCACATTGTAAGTGAGCAGACTTTTCGCTGATCAGGAAAGCTAGCCAAGAAAAGGCAGTAATAATTTATGACAGTTTTTAAATTATGAATGTATTTTACTAGTGTTGTCTAAACCTTTTTTATAGGTGAATTTTTAAATGTTTTCTTATTTATGATACACATACTAGTAAACTGAAATTTGCATTATAACACCCCCTTCCACAAAAGCTCAAGAAAAAAAAATGATCTGAATTTGTTGGCAGCAAATTTGGCCTGAACTGACATGAAGTTATGAATAGTCTTTATTGGGTTGAGTGTGAAATTTGAATATTCATAAATTGCTTTGTTGTGTTAGATTTTGGATGCTGCCCCAGACACAGAGAGGTGCTGGGAAGTATGCAACAGCCACTCCTGAATGTGAACAGAGAAACTTCTTAATTCTGAAAGCCAGTAGGCTTCAGGGATGTAGGATAAAGGATTGTGGGCTCGCATAATTACCTTTCCCTGAAGACTGGCAAGTAGTAGGTGCTAATAAGTACTTGTACAATGAGTAAACTCTGATTCATCCTCATGACCATCAACTATCTGCCTGTGAGGCCTATGCAAGTGTCCAGGTCTTTTTCCCTGAGCTCTGGGGCTACAGCCAGGCTCCAGTACTTTTGCCTGCCTTTTATAGTGTTTGCTCCGTGTGCTCTTGGGCTTGTTGCAGATGGCTCTAAATTCATGAGATTCAGCTGCTGCTTTCCCCCTTGTTTTTCTGTAGCAATAGGCACAATTAACAAAATCTTTCTAAGTTAACTGGCTCTGAACGAAGCCTTAAGGGATTTACATTTTCAGTGCACCCTTTGCGGCACCTATTTTGGCTGCTTTATGGGCCTAATTCCTGATTCAAAACGTTTGGGAACAAAGAAGTGGCCATGTGACCAGAATGTTATCTTATTATTTTACCCTCAGCATGTATAAGGGGGTACAGGAAGTTAAAACTGAATCTAGAAATTAAACACTATAAAAGTAAGCTTCCTGAGGGCAGGGTTTTTGTGTTCTCTGGGGCTGTATTCCCACTGCCTAACATAGTAAGGAGTGGGGAGAAAGACGGTTTGCCGGACGATTCCAGGAGATCCTATGTTTTAAGACAATCCGGGATGTCCAGATTAACAAATGCTGCAAAGGGCTAGAATTAAGGACTGATGAAGGAAGGTATTACATGTGAACGTCAACATTCAGAAATACGAGTTTGGCAGACGAGATGGAAGGAAAAGATCACTATCAGCAACTTAATAGTGTATCTTAATTTCCGGGCAAAAAAGGAAATATTTTAAGCCAAATGCCACTTTAAGAGGTTTAGACTCAGAAACTCCTCCTGTGGTTAACATGAACACATTTTCTGTGGGTACTGTCGGTTAGTCGCCTTAGGGAAGGGAAGGCACAGAGTTCCTCCACCCCGGAAGGACGGTAGGCTGCCTAGGAGCAAGGTGAATTACGAGAAGTATCTGAATCCAAGGGTGAAACATGGGAATTCTGACTGAGAGCAGGAGAGAGGCCTGAGCGAGCCCCTCAGAACAAAGTAGCACCGGGTAACTGCGAACACGCTTCCGTCTCGCGCTGGGCCGGCGGGAGGGTGTGGACTGGGCTGAAAGGAGGCGAAGATGCGGAGATGTCCGCAGGAGTAGCCCCGTGTGAGGAGTCGACTTGGAGAGAAGGCTTTACGAGAATTTGGCCCAGGCTGGGGTCCTGGAGAACAGCTGAGGAGCACGCAGGGAAAATAAGCGTGGGTGCCAACAGGGAAACGCAGAGAATGTAGGGTCCTCAAGACTCGGCCCGAGGGAGAAGCGGTCTGGTCTCCGGCCCAGAGCTGGGGGAAGCCCGACCAGAACCAGCCAGCCACGTTCCTACCCGTCCGCAAGCATCCGGCCGCAGGTCCTGGAAGTCCGAGCCGTAGATGGCCTCCAGGGCCTGCAGCTCGTGGTCCTGCCGCTGCGGGTAGCTCTCCTGCGGCTCGTCCCGGCCACGTCCGCCGGCCCCACGACCGCCGGCCCCACGACCACCGGCCATGGCTGCGCGGGGCCGAGGCGGGCGGCCTGGTAGCAGCTACGTGGGCCAGGCCGGCTCGGGGGCGGGGTTGGGGCGGAGTTAGGGCGGGGCCCGGGGCTGCGCGTAGGGACGGGACTCGACGCGGGAGGGCGGGACGGGGGTTCTGGGCCCCGACTGGTTCGGGTTGAGGTTGCACACCGCAGGCGGGGTCGCGTTCCGTCGGGCTCCGGGAGGGGCTTTGCGGGCGGACCGGGAAGGAAAGGAGGAAACTGCCCTGGACTGCAGGGTGGGGGCGGATCCAGAGGGATTGCAGGGACCTAGGAGCGCGAACCGGCGCAAAGTGCACAGAAGTTCCGGTTACATCTCCTCTTCCTTGGTGTGGCTAGTGAGTGAAAATGCCTCAAGACAGGCTTCGGTGGGTTCTGCACTCACTCACCGGCCCTCTTTGAACAAGGGTACGGGGATGAAAACTGAAAGCACTGCTCCTCAGTTCAGCACCCCTTGTCCCTGGATTCAGTAAGTCCAGGCTTGCTCTCTGCCGCTTAAAAATTCCCCGTCTTTGAGGACCTCCAATCCCACCTTGAGATTTTAACTGAAAAATGTCTTTCCGCACAGGCGACTCCACGAGCTACGTTCCCATGAAAAAAACATATGTTCCCTGCCCACGTCGTTTAATGCATGCTTAGAGGATTCATTTTCACCTTCTTACTAATGACACATCTTGACTCAGTTGAGGTTCAGGGACATGCTTTTCTCCGTCCGCCTTGCTTGCTCCTTGGTTGTTCACTACATGATGATTATGCCTCGTGCTGTCTTCCATCCCCTCAGTTCTAGCCACATAACACAAATGCACCCAAGGCCACTTTACACTTGATCTTAGCCAAAAGGCCGAGAAGCGATCCCAAGGCCACTTTAAATCCTCTTCTCTTTCCCTCTATTGGAGACCTGTTTTTTTCCCAGTGATCCCCAGTTGGGTAAATGGCACAATCACGTGTGCTCTGGATCCCCTTTCTCTCAATTGTCACATCTGGATAGTCACCATTTCCTCAGTCTGCCCACCATGCTGACACCTGAGTTCCTACTACAACATCCCTTCCTGGGTTAAGTCAGTGGTTCCTCCCCAAGCCTCTCTGTTGCTTCTTACGCATTGTTAGCTCATTCTCCTAACTGCGGCCAGAGTAATGTTTCTAATTGTAAATATGCTATCACTCCAATCCTTAAAATTCAATTTCTCCATTATTATTATTATTTTAGTTAAAAACTCTAATTGTGGGGCCGGAGGGTTAGCTCAATGGTTCCGGCACCTGCCTCGCAAGCACAAGGTCCTGAGTTCGATCCCTGGTAACCATATGCAATGCTGGGCGTGGAGACTCACACCCACCAACAATCAATACCGCATACCACAATGCAGGCGTGGTGGCTCACGCCTGTAATCCCAGCACTGAGGAGGCAGAGACAGGAGGATTGCTGAGTTTGAGGCTTGCCTGGGCTACATAGTGAGCTCAGGGCCAGCCTGAACTACAAAGCAAGACCCTGTCTCAAAAAAAAAAAAAAAAAAAAAAAGACTAATTGTTGGGTGGGAGATTTAGCTCAGTGGTTCCAGCACCTGCCTAGCAAGCACAAGATCCCTGGTTTGATACCCAGTAACCACATACAACAACACTGGTCGTGGGTACTCAGGCCCACCAGCAATCAGTACCACATACTACAGTCCAGGAAGTGGTGGCTCACGCCTGTAATCCCAGCATTTGGGAGGCAGAGGCAGGAGGATTGCTGAGTTCGAGGCTTGCCTGGACTACATAGTGAGCTCAGGGCCAGCCTGAACTACAAGGTGAGACCCTATCTCAAAAACAAAAAACAAAACAAAACAAAAACCTCTAATTGTGGAAAATTTCAACACACATTAAAAATAGAGGGGAAAAAAGGGAACTATTATAAACCTCCCTGTGCTCATCACTCAGCTTCAGCAATGTTAGAAATGTTTTGCTAATCTCATTTCACCTCTTCTCTTCACTGTCCATGAATATTTTAAAGAAAATTTCAAATATCATCTTTGCTTTTCCCCTTCAAATATATATGTAGCTCTAACAGAGAAAGACTTTTTAACCAACACAAAACCATCCTTGCATCTTAAAAATGTAACAATTTCCATTTTGGAGGGGGAGGAGGAGAACTAGGGATTGAAATCAAGGTCTTAAAGATTTTCTTTTTGTCTAAAATTAGAATCTGCATTGAATGTTGGGCCTATAAAGGATATAACTGAAGCAATAAGCAAAATTTGGAAGAGAACTATGGATTGGATAGCAGTATTAAATTAGTGCTAATGTCCTGGTGTAAATAATTGTCTTGTTTAATCTTTTGTCTTCCAGGCACATTCATATTGCTGCAAATGAAGCACCTGATTCTCATTGCAGATCTGGCTAAATCAACCTGCAGTGCTCATGCCACAGCCTAAATATTGAGCTGCTTTGAAATCTGCACCAAATCAATTAGTCTCTCACCCTCAATCTCAGTCTCCCACAAAATCTTAGGACATGAGCAAAAGGCAGCCAAACTTTTTGCCAGAATATAACCTACTTGGCCTCTAGTTAATTTCCCAATGGAACCCTTGTTCCCACCTGATAACCTCCTAAACCAGGCCTTTACAGTCTGCATTTCTATCAGTATTCTGATCATTTGAGTTCCAGCCAGAATCATCCAAAAGATTCTACTTAGTATGCTAGAACTTCTCTAGCCTGCATCTCCAAAGCTTTCAAAAGTCTTCTCACAAGGTAGTTCCAAAGATTTTGTTTGGTTTTGTTTTGCTAGGGATTGAACCCAGAGCCTTAAAATGCAAGGCAATAGCTCTACCACTGAGCCACATCCTCAGCCATTCCAAAGGTTTCTAAACCACATGATCAGATAAATTCATAGCAACAATCTTATTTCTGGTACCAATTTTTTCTGATCACTTTCTTATAGCTGAGAAAAATACTGGACAACCACAATTTAAGAAGGTTTATTTTGGCTCACCATTGTCAGAGGATTCAGTCTGTGGCTGGTTGGCTCCAAGGCAAAAACAACATGGTAGAGAACAACTGTTCATGTCATAATCCAGGAAGCAGGAGGTGGGACAAGAATGTGTCCCTCTAGGTCACATCCCCAGTGCTCTTCCTCCGACTAGACCTTTCCTCCTAACAGCACATACACCTACTGAAACTCATCAATGGATCTGCTGATGAGTATAGTGCTATGATCTAGCCACCTTCCAGATATGTGAGATTGGGGGCATTTTAGTTCTAAACCACAACAGACATTTTCTCTGGATGTAGAATTCTAGGTCAACCATATTTTTATTTTAGCACTTGAAATATTTATGCTTTTTCTTTAATTTTTAAAAATTTTAATTGATATATAATAAGTATATTTCTATGGTATAATGTGATATTTCAACATGTATACATTATATATGATCAGAGTAATTGGCTTATCTGCCACCTCAAGTATTTATTATTTTTTGTTAGGAACATTCACCTAGGTTCATTTCACATCTTAGCTATTGGGAATAGAGATGCAATAAACATGTAAACATAGGTATCTTGCACTTTTTTCATTTGCTTTGGATATATATCCAATAGTGAGATTCCTGGCTAATATAGTAGTAGTTCTATTCCCAGAGTTTTTCTTAGCAATCTCCATTTTGCATAATGGCTGTACTGATTTATCTTCCTACCACCAATGTGTGAGACTTCCCCTTTCTTGGTATCCTTACCAGTATTTGTTACTTTTTTGTCTTTTTGATAATAACCATTCTGTTGTGAGATGATATTTTTTGTGGTTTTGATTTGCTTTTCACTGATGATGTCAAGCATTTTTTTTTTTTCCCCTTTTGAGACAGGGTCTCGCTTTGTACTTCAGGCTGGCTCTGAGCTCACTATGTAGTCTAGGCAAGCCTCAAACTCAGCAATCCTCCTGTCTCTGCCTCCCGAGTGCTGGGATTACAGGCGTGAGCCACCACGCCCAGCACTGTGGTATGTGGTATTGATTGCTGGTGGGCGTGAGTCTCCACGCCCAGCATTGTATATGGTTACCAGGGATCGAACTCAGGACCTTGTGCTTGCGAGGCAGGTGCCGGAACCATTGAGCTAACCCTCCAGCCCAAGCATATTTTTTTATATACTTGTGCCACTTCTTTCTGGCCTACATGGGATTTCAGTGACAGTTATGCTATCATTCAACTTATTTTTTCATTATGGGTAATGTAGTAATTTTCTTTGGCTACTTTTTTTTCCTATTTCTTAGTTTTCAGAAGTTTGATAATGTATCTTGGTTTTTTTTTTTTTTCGGTTTACTGTTTGGGGTTCAGCTTCTTTAATCTCTAGGCTTATTATTATTATTAAATATAGTAAATTTTCAGCCATTACTTCTTTGAATGCTTTTTTAGTCCTGCCTTGTACTCCTTCTCATACAGGGAAGAAAAAGGATTTGTTCTTGCAATGCCCTGTGGCATCAAAACCAGGGGCAGGAAAGGTAATGCTGTTCTTTCTGCTCAAGAAAGTAAGAAATAAAAATTACTTAGTACATTTTACATCACCTTTTCTGGAGCCTGCCAGACAAAACAGTGGGTTTGCGAAGTCGAGGGGTGTGGCTAAGAAAAGTAAGAAGACAGAATAATGGAATCGGGAGGACCTCTCAGTCAATACTGAGCAAGCAGGCCCTGAGTTTATTTTTCAGTGCTCTTTTATAGTATTTCTAGCTAGAGTGCCTGCATGTGAATCTTTACAATTAGTAAGGCAAATAGTAGTAAAAAAAATCGACAGTTATCACAATCTTGATTCACAGGTGGCATAGAGATAAACTTGTCTACCAGGGAACATCCAATAATCTACAGAATGTGCTCTCCCTATTCCTAAACTTTTTCCCAGGCAATTAGCAGGTCCCTTATCTTATGTTAAAGTCCAGCTGTGACTCTCAAGGTTCAGATGTTTGTTATTCTTTAAACATCTCCCTATTTTCTACTCTTGAGACGTTACTCCTCTTTGTCATTTTATTTTATTTAATCACTAAAACAATATCTTTTACCATAGTGCATAGTTAGTAAATCTAACAAAGACTGTAAAGCAACTTAATCAGTAAGGAAAGAACAACAAATTCCCAACAGAAGGAGTAATGGAAGGTGACCCCAGGCCAGAGGTTGTTTACCTCTTGTCACCACTGATCTAGCATCCCAAGGCAGCAACTCAGATCCTGTCATTCAGGATGAGGCTGCAGTTCTCAGCTCAACGGACCTGGGCAGCACCGTTCATAGTGCAGACCTCCTAACTGCTAGTTAGGGCAGCACCCAGTACAGTTCTCCAGGTCACAGGGATGACCCCCAGGTCGCTTCCTACACACCTTATACAGATTTGGGGGCTCTTACACTTTTATGTATGCAAATGAATCTTACCCTTTAAATTCTGGAATACATTTATACTTTTATTCCAAAGCTATGTCATTACTTCCACATTAGACTATGAGTCATAATATTTTGTAGTCGTACCCTTTACTGAAGAAGATATTGCTGTCTTGATCATTTAATTCAGTAGAATTGCTCCTAGTTAACTTTTGATTCTTATTAAAAAGAAGCCAGGCAAGGAGGTAAATGTTCAAATCCCAGGATTCTTTGAGGCTGAAATAGGAGATCACAAATTTGAGCCCAGCCTGGGGACCTTAGTGACTTAGTGAGATCTCATCTCAAAAACAAAGTTAATAAGGGCTGAGAATGAAGTGCAAAGATCCTGGGTTCAATCTCCAGTACCAAGAAAACAAAAAAAGAAAAAAACACATTTATTGTTAAAAGACATATTTGCCATGCTTGGGATAAAGGAAAGAATGGGCGCTAGCTTTTGAAGTTATCTATAAAAGAGGAGTCTCTGAAAGGGAAATTATATTTTTAAACAGCTAAACAGCCTTCACAAGGTGACTCCTTTGAGGATGATAATTCTCATGGATATGTTAGTTTGGGGTATTTGTTGTTAAAAATTAGGTTACTTGGCCAGGGATTTAGCTCAGCGGTTCCAGCACCTGCCTGACAAGCACAAGGTCTTGAGTTCAATCCCCCATAACCATATACAACATCAGGTGTGGTGACTTACGCCCACCAGAAATCAGTACCACACCCCACATTGCCGGGTGTGGTGGCTCATGCCTGTAATTGCAGCACTTGGTTGGCAGAGGCAGGAGGATTGCTGAGTTGGAGGCTTGCCTGGGCTACATAGTGAGCTCAGGGCAAGTCTGAAGTACAAAGCGAGACTCTGTCTTAAAAAAAAAAAATAGGTTACTTTCTGATCACTATGCTCCAACTCAGTAATCCTCCTGCCTCTGCCTCCTGAGTGTTGGGTTTACTGTGGCATGTGATACTGATTGCTGGTGGGCGTGAATCTCCACACACGTTATTGTTGTATGTGGTTACTGGGATCAAACCAGGGACCTTGCACTTGCTAGGCAGGTGCCGGAACCACTGAGCTAAATCTCTGGACCATCACTGTGCTTTTTTTTTGAGAGTGTCTTCACAAGGCATGGTTAAAAATCTAGTGATTGCTGTTGCTGAGTGCCATCTAACAGAAAGGCAGCTTTATAAAATACTACAGCATATCCTTGCTTCTTACTTATGGAATCAGGCACCATGTGAGTTCTGCCTTTTTCTTAATGTCAAAATGACCATAAAAGGTAAACATATTGGATTAATTCAGGACATCAAGGTGGCTGTAACAATACAACTAAAAGTACTCATGAAACAGGAGTTCCAGAACTGCTTCAGAAAATGGAAAGAATGATAGGGTAGGTGTGTTCAGAACGAGATGAAATAATTTGAGTGGTATTAATGATGTTTTTTACTTTAATAAATTTATTTAAAAACTTACACACTTACTATATTTTTCAGTCAAATCTCATATCTGTGTGTGACTACTGAGGCTTTGTAGAGAGGAAGGGAAGGGTGTTCCTCCCTCTCATTCCCTGATGTCTATGATGACTTTAGTGTCAGATCTGTAGGTATAATGATTGTTAAAAACTGGTGAACTGCTGGGCTGGAGATTTAGCTCAGTGGTTCCAGGGCCTGCCTCACAAGTGCAAGGTCCTCAGTTCAATCCTGCTAACCACATATAATGTTGGGTGTGAGTCAACAATCAATACCACATACCACAGTGCTAGGCATGGTGGCTCACACCTGTAATCCTGGCACTCGGGAGGCAGAGATAGGAGGATTGCTGAGTTTGAGGCTTGCCTGGGCTACCTAGTGAGCTCAGGGCCAGCCTGAACTACAAAGTGAGACCCTATCTCAAAAAAGAAAAAAAATTGGTGAACTGCAATAACAGTTATATTCATAGGAAATCATATCCCAATCCATGTATCAGGATGGTACATAGTATATAAAGGACTTTACTAATATCTTTAAAATAGCTAACTGTTTTGGTGGCAATTTACATGTCAAAACTGAAGAACTTTTTGCAAACATGGCTAGGGATTTAACTCAGTGGTTCCAGTGTCTGCCTAGCAAGCACAAGGTCCCGAGTTTGATCCCCAGTACCACATACCACAGTGCCAGGCATGGGGGCTTATACTTGTAATCCAAGAACTTGGAGGCAGAAGCAGGAGGATTGCTGAATTCAAGGCCTGTCTGGGCTACATGGTGAGCTCATGGCCAACCTGAACTGCAAAGTGAAACCTTGTCTCAAAAAAAAAAAAAAAAAAAAAAAAGACTTAAATGCAAACATGTCTAGTACAATAATGTATTGGCTAAATTCTGGACTCCTAAGTCTTTGCAGAAAATATCCTGAAAAACTTTGCCCTTTGGGCCGGAGGATTAGCTCAGTGGTTCTGGCGCCTGCCTCGCAAGCGCAAGGTCCTGAGTTCGATCCCTGGTGACCACATATAATGCTGGGTGTGGAGACACGCCCACCAACAATCAACGCCACTTACCACAATGCTGGACGTGGTGGCTCACGCCTGTAATCCCAGCACTCGGGAGGCAGAGACAGGAGGATTGCTGAGTTCGCAGCGGCTTGCCTGGGCACCATAGTGAGCTCAGGGCCAGCCTGAACTACAAAGCGAGACCCTGTCTCAAAAAGCAAAACAACAACAACAACAACAACAAAAAAACAACTTTGCCCTTTGCTAATTGCAAAATAAGTGTTTTTTTTTTAACAAATAGGCTTATTAGAGAGTATTTTATGTAAATCTACACACAGAGGAAGTTTTTAAAAATATTCTTGGTATACTAAGTATTGAACCTGGTATTAAGGATTGAACCTTTGACATTTTCTTTAAACATCAATAGATGGAAATTGATTTTATACAGTTACCTTTTATTGCTGTCTTACAGCATGCCAGACAGTAAGAGTTTTTCATGAATTCAGTGCCTTATTGTTCTCAGAACAATCTTGTAAAATTGACATTTTTCTCTCTGTTTGGTAGAGGAGAAAAATGAGTTTACTGAGGAGTGGCTGCCCCTTGTTGCTTGAGCACAACTGGAAATGGTGAGGTGGATGCTTAGATCCAGGACCAATTAGCACCAGTGTCCATGCTCCCAACACACACATGCTGCAATAGACTCTTCAAGGCTGAGAGAGCTGGTAGGTTTGCCCATAGAGGCAGTCTAGGTTTCCAGAAAAGGAGAAATGGGTTCTGATCTCTATTAAATTTAAGGACTCAAATAAGCCATTTAAACAACATAGGCCTATAGGAGACCAATATGTTTGGGGACATAAAGAACCCAATAGTTCAGTTCAAAGAGGCTCTATGATCAGCTACCAATTTCACTATACAAGGACTTAAGATACCCTAATTGTCACTACCAATACATATAGAAATTTTGTAAAGTTCTGACTCAATACCTTCCATCCCCTAGAAATAAAGTGCATTCTCTTAAATATTCAGGTCCTGTACCTCATAAACTGTATCTGTCAGCATAGGCTACATTACGCAGTTATAATGAGCAACTGTAAAAATTTTGGTTGCTTAGTATGAAGGTGTAATTCTGCTCATATAAAATTTACTATGGGTCTGATTGGCACTCCAAGTTCTGTACCCTCCCATATGGTGTGGCTCAGAGACATAAGATGCTTCCATCTTTTGGTTCTTCCATTTCTAACACAAGGTCCCTTCCAACATCACAATGGCAGAGCAGAAAGAGAGACTTGAAAATTACAAATAGCATTTCAATGTCTTGGCCCACAAGTGATTTACCATTTCTGCTCATGAGTCATGTGATACATGAGTCATGTATCACATGACTCTGCCCACTTACAAGGGCAGCTGAGGAATACGGTATTCTTTGTACCTGGAAGAAGAGAATTAGAAGTGCTAAATACTATCTAACTAATTATCTATGTTTTTCATTTAGACGCAGACATTGTTATTTGGAAAAAGAACTGCTTATTCTAGATGGGTAACCAGGTTCTGTAAAGACTTCTCTTTTCTCAGCATGCTGCTATTTGGACTTACCAACACAAAATTACTTGTTTCTCTGGCATTTCTCTTTAATAAAAAGTCACACTGGCCTATGTGTGGTGTGAGCTACAGGAGGAAAAAGGAAGGCAAAATAAAAACAAGGGGATCCATCTTATCACCTCAATCTCTGTAATTTTCTTAAGTCCTATTTCATCTCGTTTCCTCTATCCAGGAGGGCCCTCTTTTTTTTTTTGAGACAGGATCTCACTTTGTAGTTCAGGCTAGCCCTGAGCTTACTATGTAGCACAGGCAAGCCTCAAACTCAGCAATCCTCCTGCCTCTGCCTCCCGAGTGCTGGGATTACAGGTGCGAGCCACCACACCTGGCATTGGGGTGTGTGGTACTGATTGCTGGAGGGCATGAGTTACCACACCAGGTTGTATGTGGTTACTGGGGATTGAACCAGGAATCTTGCACTTGCTAGGCAGTCACTGGAATCACTGAGCTAAATCTCCGGCCCAACATAGATGTTTTTATGTTGGGTGCATGTTTTCTTAAAATATTCATTATGGACAATGAATATAAGGAAAATGTACTTGAAGTAGCATCATCTAAGAGCCAGACATTGCTTTTTTATAAAAACAAACATACAGGGCCGGAGGATTAGCTCAGTGGTTCCGGCGCCTGCCTCGCAAGCGCAAGGTCCTGAGTTCAATCCCCGGAAACCACATACAATGCTGGGTGTGGAGACTCACGCCCACCAGCCATCAATACCACATACCACAGTGCCAGGCGTGGTGGCTCACGCCTGTAATCCCAGAACTCGGGAGGCAGAGACAGGAGGATTGCTGAGTTCCAGGCTTGCTTGGGCTACATAGCGAGCTCAGGGCCAGCCTGAACTACAAAAGCAAGACTCTGTCTCAAAAACAAAACAAAACAAAACAAAACAAAAAAACATACAAAGTCTACTTCATTATCTGGATAAAAATTAGCAAGCGCATAAGCCTGGGAGCTCTAATCACTTGTCTTCAGTTACAGCCGTGTTCCTGATTGACAGACGTTAGTACTGGCCAGCTCATAGCAATAGTCTCAAAATGTTCATGTCTTCACCTCACCAATTTGTATGCTGAAACCTTGTCACCAATGTAATGGTCTGGGGAAGTGGAGTCTTTGGCATGAATATAACTAGTGCCCATAAGAGGGACCCTAATGTAGCAGATACATATCTACCATGTGAAGACTGGGCTACACAGTAGCAGGTATGACCCAGAAAGCAGGACACTGAATTTGTGGATGCCTTGGTTTTGAACCTCTCAGATTCCATAACTGTGTGAAAGAAATATTTGTTGTTTATAAACTGTTTAAGGTCTTTTGTTATGACAGCCCAAATTTTAAAAAATGACAAGGTTATGTAATTGAAATGAATTCTTAATTCACATGTTTTGACCTGTTTAATTTTAATTCAAGAGAGTATAAAAATAGGACATTTTGGACTGGGGAATGTTAGCTTGCTGGTGCTGTGCCTGCCTGGCAAGTGCAAGGTCCTGAATTTCATCTTTGGCACCATGTTGGGGGTGAGGGAATAGGACATTTTGAAAATGCTTTGACAAAAATGTGGCAGACTATATTTTTCATAAATGATTATATCTTTTATTCCACGTGTTTTTCTTTTCTTTCTTTTTTTTTTTAATTTTAGACAGCGTCTCACTTTGTAGTTCAGGCTGGCCCTGAGCTCACTTTGTAGCCCAGGTAAGCCTTGACCTCAGCAATCCTCCTGCCTCTGTCTACCGAGTGCTGGGGTTACAGGCATAAGCCACTACACCCGGCATTATGGCATGTGGTTACCAGGGATCAAACTCGGGACCTTCCAATTGCTGGAATCACTAAGCTAAATCCTTGGCCCTCCATGTGCTTTTCTTACAAGGTAACTTCAACATCCCTCAATTGAGAGTTGTAGTCTATCTAGGTCCCTTCCCACTAATACAGTGGTTTTGTGACTGCTTCGACAAATGGAGTACAAAATATAAGTAATGCTGTGTAACTTCTGCGAACAGGTTATAAAAGTCAGTGCCACTTTTGCCTTGTTCTCTTGGGACTGTCACTCCTGGAATGCTCACTTATGGCACATAGCTGCCAGGCTGGGTGGGGGGAGTCAAGCAGCCAAATGGAGGGGCTACACATAGGTATTTTAGCTGACAGTCCATCTGACTTCCCAGAAACTGCCAGCTGTGTGAAGGAGCAGCCTTCAGATTTCAAACCCAGGAAATAACTCCAAGAATGTATGCTGTTGTTCAAGGCACTAAATTTGTGATGGTTTGTTCTGCGATGGGTTATGGGTAGATGACAACATATATTTAAATGTACTTAAATCATGTTCACTCTCTTGGGTCACCTAACTTGTCAACTCATCACTGTAATCAGCGAAACATTCATGTAACATATAGCTATTAGAATCAGGCAAGTACGTCCTTGGCTCGGTATTCTCACAAGGCGATTCTTCCTCACATTAGAAAAGCTTGATGAATTCAGTGGACTAGGTTGAAAATAACTGCATAAAAAAGGTCTGAGGTGTGTGGATATTGAGACTCCAAAAACTGTACAAGACATGGATTTCTGACTTCAAAGAACAGCAAAAGGGTTTTTAGTGAAAGTGAAGTAGTCATATTGCCACTGGGTCATCCTTGGAGGAACCCAAAATGTAAGAGTTACTGTCCGTGGACTTAATCCTATTCACCACGTCAAAGACCTCTACTACGTACTTCATGCAATAGTAAGAAGCCAGTTGGTATGAAGTCAAATGAGTAAGATTTCTTTTTCTGTCTCGTTTTCCTTCCACTGCTCTTTTTTTCTGGATGCCAGTTTTCTTTTGCCCATTTGGCGCCTCTTAATTTTACCAAATATTCTGGTTTACTCGGTTGTCCCAGCTTTCAACCTTTTCCATCTGCTGGGCAGGAAGCAGCTTCCCACGCTCTTCATTGCTGGAATCCACTACACCTCCGTTAAGCTGTGTACGTTACAGAAATGAGCCCCATCAAATAGGCCTCGTTAATACGCACAGGGTTCCTATATTCCACCTCATAAAAATGCTTAAGAGACACTCCAGGTTTGGCTGAGAGGCCAGAAGCCGGGCTCCCCCGCGTAGGTATAATTATACGCCTGCAGGCAGGCACAGCTAACCAGACTCGGAGTAGAAATAACGGTAGAAAACGAAGCGAACTAAGGAGTTCTCGCCGGGTGTGCAAGGTTGCCAGACTCGTATTCTCAGCGCCGCCCGCCCTCCTCAAAAATCTTACAGCGCGGGGGCAAGATGGCGCCGGCCCCTCGGCGGCGAGAGAGGCGGGACTGCGCGCGTCATGTGGTCGCCCCCCCCACACCGGCCGCGCGCCCCCGGGCGCCCCAGGCACGCGCCGGGGGCCGGCCAGCCGCCTGGCGGGTGTCGCGGCCCCACGAGGTCACCAAGCAATGTCCCAGCAGCGGAAGGCCCGGAGGTGGCCGGGAGCGGGGTGCTGCGCGTACAGAGGCAAAGCGGCCCAGGGGGCTGCTGAAAGGGTCTCTGCGCGGGGCCGCGGTCCGAGCCCTCGTTGCGGGCGTCCTGAGGAAAGCTCACCGCGCGTGGCCGGCGGGCTGTGGACACTCGGGGGTCCCTCCCGGGCCGGGGGCGCCCCGTGGTCTTGGGTCCCCTCTAAGCTCTGACCGTGCGTCTTGGGCTTTTCGTGGGTTCCACATCGCCCTCCAGCCTAGAAATCAGCAGGGCTGACAAATCGCTTCAGCCACGCTGTCCTGCCCGCCAGCTGGGCCCCCGCGCGCGTCCGCCCCCGGGGCCCGAGAGGGCGCCCGGATCCCCGCACGCCCCTTCTGGGTGTCTGGGCGCGGGGTCTCCGGGGACGGCGACCCCCGCGCGCCTCCATGGGGCAGCCGACGGGGGCCCGGGAGGGGACGGGCGTGGGGCGCGACTGCCCCTCCCTCGCACCCCGCCTTCCCGGCGGCGGGGCCGGCGATGTCGAGACGTGAAGGAGCCAGCCGGCCGCCCGGCTCTCCCGGGCTCCGCCAGCGCCCGCGCGTCCCTCCGCGCCCGACACGGGAGGCGAGCGGAGCCGAAGCCCCAGACTCACCATGGGGCACAACGGGAGCTGGTTCTCCGCGAACGCTAGCGAGCCGTGCAATACGTCGGGCCCCGGGGTGGCGGGCGCGAACCGCAGCGCTCTCGGGTTGCTGGGCGGCGAGGCGCAGCTGTACCGCCACTTCACCACCACCGTCCAGATCATCATCTTCATCGGCTCACTGCTCGGTAAGACGCCCGGGGGCACGGGCCGGGGAGCCGCGAGGGGGTCAGCGGGCCGCCGCGGGTTGCGGGGTGCAGGCGGGGTGCACACCGTTGGAGGAGGAGCAGTCGCGGGCAAGGTGAGCAGGGACGGTGGACCCCAGGGAGAAGCCGCGGCGCCCCGATGGAGCTTTCGGTGGCGGGAGGACAGCGCGGGGTGGGCGCGCGGTGGGCACGTCCTTCACCTCCGGAGCCGGAGCAGTGCGGACCCCAGCCCGTGTTTACAAATAGAACAAAGGTTCCGTGGGATTTTGTTGTGAGGAAGGAGTATTACACTATTAAAGATGTATTTGGGGCTACTCTCGCTATTACAGAACAATTGTTTTGAAATAGACTTATTTCGTGCGTGTTTTATGGTTTCTTCGGAACATTGATCTGATTGTAAACAACCATGGGAGGTTAAACTTTATGTTGCGTTTCTATTTTTTTTAAACCTCCAAATAAAACAAAACCCACTCCAGTTCTCTTCCTTAATTTTTTGAAGCACAGAATACAGACAGGATAAAACAAAACGAAATGAGACCCCAATGCATACACGACAGATTTTTTTTTCTCCTTCTTCAGGGAAGAGGTCAATAGACTGAAATGAGTGGGGGATAAAGCTGTGTGTCCACTAATGGGAGACTCACCATACTTATCACTACTCTTAAAGGATTCTACTCTTTAGAGCTACTCTTTAGATGACAGTGACAGATAAAGTTATTTTAGTTGAGGTCAGTCCAACATATCGAACACTAATAAATACTGAATGTATAAATTCTTTGATGTGATGTTATAAGAATATGAAAAGATTGTTTGTGATTATATATGATACTATGGGCAAGAGCAGTCTTTGTTTCAAAGTAGGAATAGGCTGTTTTTTCTAATTTCCATGGAAACCAAGATAACTGATACAAAAAGTCCATATTTGGAAGAATTTTAAGTATTTGAAATTTCCCTTCATACTTTCCTTAATATCCCATTCCATTCTGTTGTGAAATAGACTCTTTTTGTCATGAGGACATTTTTAGTAGACATTGGTGTGATTGTCTCGATTTATTTATTTTTTTAAATAAGTGAATGTTAAATACACACATTGATAAAATGAAAGCCTATCTTCCAAATACTTTTAATATTCTTTCACCAAACACTGAAGATCTAATAGATACTAAGCATATGATGCACAGAGTTAAATTTCAGTCTTGCCAAAAGTCTCAAAGTGTAGATTACTGGGAAAGGAATAGAAATGGCTATGCCTTTATTTCTACAGGTTTTACCCTGAAGAAATATGTAATAGGTGTGTTTGCACTAATGTGTGTATGTGTCCTGTATACATATAGATGCATATCTGTATATCTGTACCTCTATCTGTGTTTTCCCTGCAGTGATAATTTTGAAGAAAGAAGGTTTTGGGAGAATTTTTTCTTGGCTTGACAAAAAAAAAAAAATTGTGTGCTATTGAAATAGAGCACAGCATGTGTGTACATGTCATATCAATTATTGTACATGCTTTCCATGTCCTTTCCATTTTTGTTGCTTACATTGGATTTAGGAATTTATAGGTAAATCTCTCTTTTCTGCTCTTTTCCACACAGCACTTGTGAGTGAAATGCATAACCTGCTTTCATGGATATCTCTGAAGAACAGACTATTATCTCCTTGATTTTCAGTTGTACTAGAGTAGACATAGGGGTACATTTTTCCCCTCCTTGATATTACTGTACTCAGGCTGCTTTAGGAGACATTTTCTGTGTTTTTTTTTTTGAGGCAGGGTCTCACTTTTAGTTCAGGCTGGCCCTGAGCTCACTGGGTAGCTCAGGCAAGCCTCGAACTCAGCAATCCCCCTGCCTCTGCCTCCCAAGTGCTGGGATTACAGGTTTGAGCCACCACGCCCAGTAGTGGTGTATGTGGTTACCAGGGATTGAACCAGGGACCTTGCACTTGTTAGGCAGGCGCTAGAACATTGAGCTAAATCTCCAGCCCCAGGACACATTTTCATTTGTTCTTTTCTATTTTCAGAAAATACAAGTATGGATAGCATTTCTGGTATCCTTGAAAGCTTAGCTGAATCATAATATTGCCCCGTGTACCTGTTCTTACTAGTATTCTTGATTTTCAAGGATCTGAACCATTCAAACATATCTATATGCACTTGAGTTTTCCTGGTAATGCCAGTTGAGGTGCAGAGTTTAAGTTCCAAAGGCAGCTGCAAGGCAAGTAAACTTGGGAAGCATAGTTTGAAAGCCCCAAGGTAAAGAAAAGTCATAGAGCAGAAATAGGAGAAAATTAAATCTGTGGGAGGATAAAATAGTATAGAACAAATAACTGATTGGTGGACTTAGTCTACTTATTTCCTCTGTCCCCATACTTAAACAAGTGAATTTTCTTTTATTTTTCCCATTTACACAAATGCAAGTCTACTTCCCACATTCTTTGAATAGATTTGCTTTTACTAGTCTTTACTAATCTTACATGAAAATAATTCCATTTTACTATTAATGTCTTGCAGCTCTTTTGAAAACTGTTTTAGTGTCTGTTACAAGGTACTTAACAACTTGGAAAATATAGTATTTCAACCATAGGTGATACTACTTTGTTGAAAATGAACTCAAGAAGCATATATAATATCATTCCAATAATATGCTTTTGGGGATTTGAATAAATTAGAGTTTCTCAGCTTTTTTTATGGAACATCTTGGAATATCAAGATATCAGAGGATTTTGAAGAGAGTCAGATAATTTAAGTTTCCCTTCAGTAACAAAATGGCTCATATCACATTTAATAGTCAATGGTGTAAAATCTAAGACTCAGAAAAATTTGGAATCTCTATTTCCAACAAATGGTTTATGTCGAACTCCATAGATTTGACCTTTCATTTTTCCCTTCTTGGATTCACAGTGAGAAAGCTGTGTTCCTCTTTGGTGTTTTAATTTTAAAAAGTGGTAGTTGTGATCTAACCTGTTATCTCTAAACTGTTTCTGTACAGAGTGGATGGAAGCTTGTTATCTGTGCCTATCATCACTGGAACATAGAAGATTTTTATAAATGAGTTGGATGTTGTTTAAGGGAAACTGGCTCTGTGGACAATAGCCAGCGTTTAGGTATCCTACACTGAAATTTAAGAAAATAAATTTTTTCTTCTCTTAAAAGCTTTTTCCTTTTAAAGGCTTTCCTTCATCCTGTCCCAACTACCATATCTATGGTTTTTCTTTTTATGCTATGTCCTCTCTGGCCATTGTTATGAACAGAATATTTGTGCCTCACCCATTCATATGTGGGACACAGATATCCAACATGATAGTGTTGCACATCATGGTGTGGTTCTTGTGGTGGGCTCAGTGTCAAGAGAGTTTTGTCTTTCTCTTTCTCCCTATGTGGATATAGCAACAAGACAGTTGTCTGAGAGCCCTTCTAGAACCTGTGTTGGTATCTGACCTGGGACCCCCTAATTTCCAGAATTTAGAAATAAGTGTTGTTTAAGCCACCCAGTTTGTAGCATTTTGTTATAGCAGTCTTTACAGACCAACATACCTACAAATGGTCTGTAGTGAGCCAGTGTGATGTTGATCATGCCGAGTGCAGGTCCATTTATCTATAGCTTGTTCCATAAGGTAGTCTTTAAAGTCTTCATTGCAAAGGAAAGATACGGGAGGGGCTATGGGGCAGAGCTTTTCCCTAGCATGTAAGAGGCTCTGAGTTTCATCCCAGCACAGGAAAGAAAAATGAGGACTGGTTGTTCAGTGTGTTCAAAGACGATGTGGCTACACACCATTTTTGCTTATGCTTATTTATGATCTTCCAGCAAAATAATATGGTATAACCAGTAATGTTTCATCATGATTGATGGAAAAATACACTTGTGTTTTGGCATGATCTGAAATTTAACAAATAATAGCTGGATAATTCTTGGAGTTCCCCAAATGTTTAATAGAAGATGTGTTAAGACTAGTTTGTTTTTATAATTATATTTTGTAATCATGAATCATTTTTAGTTACCCATAGTTATAACCAATAATAATGTAATATCATCAGACTTACTTCTGCATACTGTTTCTGTTTTGGCACACATTGAAACCTATCAGACTACGTTAAGTATAAAATATTGTAAATTGACCTAAGGAGTCAGAAAATGGAAGGAGCAATAGTTAACCCAAGTAGGTGATTCAAACATATTGAATTGAATTGCCTCACATTGTCTTTGATGTCCATATGATGAATGTATTCCAAACCTATTCTTTTTTTTTTTTTTTTTTGCTTTTTTTTTTTGGAGACAGGGTCTCACTTTGTAGTTCAGGCTGGCCCTGAGCTCACTATGGTGCCCAGGCAAGCTGCCTCGAACTCAGCAATCCTCCTGTCTCTACCTCCCGAGTGCTGGGATGACAGGCGTGAGCCACCATGTCGGGCATTGTGGTATGCGGTGTTGATTGTTGGTGGGCATGTCTCCACGCCCAGCATTATATGTGGTTACCGGGGATCAAACTCAGGTCCTTGCGCTTGCGAAGCCAGCGCCGGAACCACTGAGCTAACCCTCCGGCCCTAAACCTATTCTTTTATAGTATGATATTATAGGTAGAAAAAAATTAATGTGACCTCCACCTAAATGAAATGCTGTTTGGTAGTCCTGTGGATCTCCTTCCTTGGGCTTTGTAAGTGTATCTTTCCACTTTCTAATTCCTGGAAATAAAGTTCTCCTTTGAAAACCCTTTTTTCTTTTTTTAACACAAAATTTAAAAAAAGTTTTATTGAAATAAAATTCAAGTACTATAGAATCCAGTCAGTTAAAGGATATAGCTCAGCCGGTTTTAGGATATTCACAGATTTATGCAAACATCACTATTACTGAATTCCAGAACCCTTTTATCACCCCACAAAGAAAACACCTACCCATTAGCAGTTGCTCATCTCCTCTCAGTACCTTGAGCAATAAGCAGCTGCTAATCTATTTTCTGTCTCTATAGATCTGCTTATTCTAGATGTTTCATATGTGAGTATTTTCCTTCACCAAGGAAATTCTTTTTTTGGTGGGGCAGGGACTTGCTTTGTAGTTCAGACTATCCCTGAGCTCACTATGTAGCCCAAGCTAGCCTCAAACTCACAGCAATCCTTCTGAGTGCTGGAATTACAGGTGTGAGCCACCAAGCCCAGAACTGTGATATGTGGTACTGGGGAACAAACTCAGGACCTTGTGCTTGCCAGGCAGATGCTGGAACCACTAAGCTAAATCCCTGGCCCTCACCAAGGAAATTCTTAGGTTTCATTTTATACTGTTTACTTTCTTGGTGCTGGAATAAAATGCCTGACACAAATGAGTTAAAGAAGGAAATGTTTATTTTAGTTCACAGTTTGTAAGGTATCAGTCCACAGTCAGCTGGCTCCAAGGCAGAGTAGCATGGTAGAGGAGAATCAGTCCGTGGGATGGCAGGCAGAAGCGCAGCCTTCCTTCTGCTTTACCTTTTATTTTATCCAGGCTAGAAGCCTATTGGTTGGTGCCACTTACACCCAGGGTGGGTCTTCTTTCTTCAGGTAGCCCATCACCCACATCCAAAGCCATGCTACATCAATCAGTGAACTAATCCAATATCACATTCATTATCTAGTCTCTCCCAAAAGCCCCACCTAGGAGTACTTGAGGCTTTGAGGACCTCTAGATATAAGCCATAACAATCTTTGTAGCATGTATTAGAAGTCAGTCCTTTTTATTGCTGAATAATATTTCATTGTACGGACACACTATGTTTTGTGTGCCCATTCATCATTGATGGACATTGGACTATTTTCACTTTGGTGCAGTTATGAGTAATAGTGCTATGAATAATTGTGTAAGTTTTTGTGTGGACATGCTTTCAGTTCTCTTGAGTAAATACTTGGTGTAGAATTACTGGATCATATGGAAATTTGTTTATGCTTTCTTAGGAAAGGATAGTGATGTAGTCATTCTTCTAAGTGACTACATCATTTCACATTCCCACTAAAGGTGTGCAAAGCTTCTTTTGCATCCCTGATAGTATTTGTTATTATTTATCCTTTTGAATATAACTCTCCAAATGGTATGGAATAGTTTCTCACTGTGGTTTTGATTTATAATCCCTAATAACTAATATTGAACAAATTTTCATTTGCTTATTATCCATTTATTTATCTTTTTTGAAATAATATCTATTCATATATTTTGCACATTTGAAAATTCATTTGTTCATTTTCTTATGTTGAATTCTGAAAGTTCCTTGTATGTTCAGATATTAGACCTCTTAGATGTAAGATTTGTGAATATTTTCCCTCATTTTGTGAGCTACTTTTCACTTTTGTCATTAGTATTTTTGAAACACAGTTTTTTCATGAAGTCTAGTTTAGCTAATGTTTTGTAGCTATTGCTTGTGCTCTTGTATTTAAGAAACCATGGCCTGATCCAAGGTTATGAAGAATCATTCTAATGTTTTTTTGTAAGAGATTTATAACTTAGCTCCTTGATTCATTTAGTTTAGTTTTTTAATAAAAAAAATTTTTTTTTGAGACAGGGTCTCGCTTTGTAGTTTGGGCTGGCTCTGAACTCACTATGTAGCCTAGGCAAGCTTCGAACTCAGCAGTCCTCCTGCCTCTGCCTCCGAGTGCTGGGATGACAGGCGTGAGCCACCACGCCCGGCACTGTGGTATGTGGTATTGATTGTTGGTGGGTGTGAGTCTCCACACCCAGCTTTGTATGTGGTTACCGGGGATTGAACTCAGGACCTTGAGCTTGTGAGGCAGGCGCCAGAACCACTGAGCTAATCCTCCAGCCCCTCAAAAAAATTTTTTTATGGAAACAGGATCTTGCTTTGTAGTTTAGGCTGGCCTTGAACTCATGGTGATCCTCCTGCCTCAGCCTCCCAAGTGCTAGGATTACAGGCATGTGCACCTGCCAGCCTTCTTTAATCAGTTTAAGTTAATTTTTGTGCATGTCATGGCTAAGAATCCAAATTCATTCCTTTGTATGTGAATGTCCAGTTATCTGAGCACCTTTTGTTGAAAAGATGATTCTTTTCCCTTTGAATTGTCTTGATGTTTTTCTTGATCTTGTGAAAGCTCTTGAAGACATCATGCCCTTTAAGAATTTTCATAAATCTTTGACAGGGAATAAATAAGAGGCAAATAAATCTTTTTCCTCTTGAAAAATTGACTCATGTTCTTTGAAAACATAATCTAGAAGCTGGGCTAGAGATGGGGCTGAGCAGTAAAGCATTTCAGTAGCCTGTATGAGGTCTTGGGTTTGATCCTCAGGACAGAAAAACAAAACAAACTGAGTCATGGAGGGGACAAATGATCTACCCTACATGTTAATAGAGACTTACTTGCAACAGAAATAGGTAATATCTTCCCCTGTTTCTTAGATTATTGAATGAGAGCTAGCAATAAGACTTCATGAGTACTAATCCACCTTGTTGTTACAGTTTAGGCATTTATAGCTGCTGGAATGTCGATAAAAGATCTAGCTGCATCATAACTCTGCTACAGCCATGTTTATAACAGGAACTGCTGTCATCTAAAATAACTAACTCCAGAAATATTTAAAACAGTTCCACTTTTACAGATGTTCCTTCTGGTGAGCTCATTGGAGCAGGAAGATGTATTTAAGATTTGGTCTATTTCTTGTTTTTCCTTACTAGTCCTGTTTTGTTTGGGAGCTAACTTTGTGGTCCTGTGCTCCTGAAATACATCTTTTGCTTTAGGTTAGAAATTCAAGGCATTGAAGTAACCCTTCATATGTAAATAAGGTATGGTAGTAAAACATTTTTGCTATTGGTCGACAGCATAATTTATTGCCTGGATTTTTTAGTTTAGTCATTTTAAAAAAATTGGTCCCAATGTGCAGCTCCAGATATTCTTGGTTCTACAAATAAAGTATGCCTTTACCTTTTTTATAGAATGGGAGGAACTTTTTAAATAGGAAGAAACAGATATAGTTGTGTTCTCCTCTCCGGGTAATGAAATTTCTGAAAATATTTCTTCTGTGTTTGACCACAGACTTTCCCCACATGACATTACTTCTGAGTAAGGCATTTAAATTGAGTAGTGCCTGGAATCTGTAATGAAAACTGTTTGTCCAAGAAGTTCACATTTGCTGGATAGAGAATCTCTGGACAGAATTTAGAAAGATGTACCTTAGACCAGTGGTGATGAACTCAGGGCACAAGTGCTGTGCCCAGCTCTTTGTTGTCATTGAAACTCTAAAAGGCTCATCATCACTGCCCCAAGACAAAGCTAAAAAGTAAAAAACCTGGGCCAGAGGATTAGTTCAGTGGTTCCGGCGCCTGCCTCACAAGCACAAGATCCTGAGTTCGATGCCGGTAACCATATAGAATGCTGGGCGTGGTGACTCACGCCCACCAGCAATCAATACCACATACCACAGTGCCGGGCGTGGTGGCTCGAGTTTGTAATCCCAGCACTCGGGAGGCAGAGGCAGGAGGATTGCTGAGTTCGAGGCTTGCCTGGGCTACATAGTGAGCTCGGAGCCAGCCTGAACTACAAAGCGAGACCCTGTCTCCAAAAAATAAATAAATACATAAATAAAAAATAAAAATAAAAAACCTTATTCTCAGAAAGTTACCCTCATTTTTTGAATTTTTTGCTCCACTTCTCAGGTACTTCTTGTTTTCTTTTCTTTTGGATGCCAGGTAAGGTCAGTTTGAGTTATTTCCTTGTATGAATGTCCTGTCCTCCAATTTCTGTGTTCCATTCTTACATGGTGCCATGCTAAGTAATCATTTTAACTGTTGATATTAGTAGCTGTTGATGTATTAATGTATTGACTTTTAAAGTACCCTTTATTTTAAATCTTATTTATTTATTTATTTATTTACTTATTAACAATACTGGAGACTGAACCTGGGGTCTTTGCACTGAGCTACATGACCTGCTCTTTTAAGTTTTATTTAATTTTCAGTTTTGAGGCATAGCCTAAGTGGCAAAGTTGCCTACACTGGGCTCAAGTTTAGTATACTCATGCCTCAGCCTCCCAGACTGCTGGGATTATAGGCATGTGCTAACATGCCTGGTTTAAAGGTACTTTTTAAATAAAAAAGTTCACCATTTTAAACAGAAAGGATAGCCTAGTGAGAATTTTATGTATTTGCCAGTGAGAGGGCAATGGATTGGATGGCTCTTTTAGAAACCTCTGATTACATTTGATATGGGCAAATCTGTAGCACAGAAGCAACTTAGAAAAGTGAAGAGGTTTTAGACAGGCTTGTAACAGAGCAAGAGGATGTCAGATAGATACAAGTATCTTTCTTTTTGTGGTTTTAATTCCTTCTTTTATCTCCATTCTAGCCAACTTTTTTTTTGTTTTGTTTTTTTTGTAGTTGGTTTACTTTGTAGTTCAGACTGACCTCGAGCCCAGGATGGCCTTGAACTCAGCAGTCCTCCTGCCTCTGCCTCCTGACCTGGCATGTGATATGTGGTACTGTGTGGGATCCGGGGAAGGGAACGTAACTAGAACCTTTACATTAGATTCTAGTCTCCTGTGAGTCAATGGCACATGGCGAAATAATAATAAGTAGGCAGAAATGAGGTTCAGAGAGGCTAAGTTTGGGCCTGATCCATGCTACTCCGTAGCAAAAGACCCCAGGCCCCAGCTTACCACACCTTTTATTTAGCACTTCTAGAGTAACAGAATGTAACAGACCCGGTGGGCAGGGCAAACACCTCCAATAGTCCTAGAAACATTATGCAGATGAGGATCTGGGTGGGCAGGGCAGATGCGGGCAATGGAGTAGTTCCCCTTTGAAGCATCACAGCATGTGGGATCACCAGGAGTCTTTGTTGTTAGCAGAGGTGAAGGTGAGTTGAGTCCAGAGTCCGTCTGTACCAGGAAGGCCTGATCAAATTTGACCTTCCAATTATTTCTCCCAAAACATGTTCCCAACAGTACTGGGAATCAAACTCAGAACCTTGCTCAGTGCTTGCTAGGCAGGCACTGGAACCACTGAGCTAAATTTCTGGTCCTCTATCCAACTTTTATAGACTTTATAATTACAACCCACACCAATGCCAAATATTGTTTATATTTTGACTCAGCTTTTTAAAAATTGAATTCTTTATTGGTACATTTTATATACAGCTTACAATCACACTCAACATTGGGGAATTTGTACCAGTATAGGATGGAATTTAATTCTCATTTTTACCCACTTCCCTACTCACCCACAACCCCCCATCTGTTTTATATATGCTATTTCTTTTTCTTTCCAAATCATATCTATTCTTTCCCCTCATTATGTTCTCCCACCACATTCTTTTTGAATATTTCCTTTTGCACATCAATGAATGAAACATCATTCTTTATGGCAGAGTAATACTCCATTTTATAAAAAAAACACATCTTTTTTTT
>PVIC010016256.1:0-34155 GCA_004025085.1 Thryonomys swinderianus | reverse complement strand
CTAAACTCACAGTGGATACGAGACTTAAACATTAAAACAGAAACAATAAGCCTGCTGGTAAACAGGCTTGGTAAAACTCTTGGAGACATTGGCTTAGGCAGAGACTTTATGAATAAAACCTCCCTAGCACAAGAACTAGCAGAAAGAATCAACAAATGGGATCTCATTCTACTGAAAAGCTTCTGCACAGCCAAAGAAGGCGCTGCCACGGCTAGAAGACAACCAACAACATGGGAAAAAATCTTTACTAGCTGTGTATCAGACAAAGGGCTATTATCGACAATATATAAAGAACTGCAACAGATCAGCCTCCCCAAGTTTAAAGACCCAATTCAAAAATGGGCAGCTGAAATGAACAGACACTTCTCAGAGGCAGAAATCAAAGCAGCCAAGAAACATATGGAGAAATGCTCAACATCTCTGGTCATTCGAGTGATGCAAATGAAAACAGCATTGAGATTCCACCTCACTCCACAAAGAATGGCTGCGATCACAAAGTAAACCAACGATAAATGCTGGCGTGGCTGTGGGGAGAAAGGAATCCTCCTACATTGTTGGTGGGATTGCAGACTTGTGCAACCACTGTGGAGATCTGTGTGGAGATTTCTCAGAAAACTAGGACTATGGGTCCCATTTGACCCTGCTATACCCCTGCTAGGAATATACCCAAAAGAATTTAAAAACTCACATTGGAAAGACAGATGTACACCCTTGTTCATAGCATCTCAGTTCATGATAGCTCAATCTTGGAAACAACCCAAATGTCCATCAACTGGAGAGTGGATAAAGAAGATGTGGTTTTTTTACAAAATGGAGTTTTACTCTGCCATAAAGAATGACAAGATTGATCCATTTAGGGGCAAATGGAGACATCTGGAGGATATACTAAGTGAAATCAATAGATCACAGACAGACAATTCCCGGATCTTCTCTTTGGCATGAACACCTGTAGATGCAAATGAGTTCTAGAAAGTAGGACAGCTTTTATAGAGCGGAATATTTCTATAGGATACTTGGTGTGGGAATGTGATGAGTGGAAGAAATAAATACGATACAGAAAGAAAATAAAAGCATGTATAAAGGGGGGAGGAGGGGGGAGTGGGTAGGGATATGGGTAAAAATGAGAATTAACTTGTGGCATATACTGGTACAAATTTCCCAATGTTATATGTGAGTTTGAGATGTATATAAATTGTACCAATAAAGAATTCAATTAAAAAAGGAAAAAAAACAATTTAATTAAAAAAAAGAGTAGTTGGTGAAACTTTTCAGGTAAGCAAAGCAAGAAAAATAAATGGTGCATTGGAAAAAGTGCAAAGATAGACATTGAAATGATTCTTTCCTGTGTTGAAATATACTTAGAAATAACAGTGGAACTTTCTCCTAAAAACATTGTACACATCTATTTTATTTTTTCACAAAAATTCAAGAGAAGCGCCAGGGATTTAGGTCAGTGGCACTGTGCCTGGCTCACAAATTTATGAATTATAAACATTTACCATCTATTTCAGAGCAGCTTCAGTTGCTGTCTTTTTTTTTTTTTTTTTTTTTTTTGAGACAGGGTCTCACTTTGTAGTTCAGGCTGGCCTTGAGCTCACTATATAGCCCAGGCAAGCCTTGAACTCAACCCTCCTGCCTCTGCCTCCCGAGGGCTGGGATTACAGGTGTGAGCCTCCACGCCCGGTACTGTGGTATGTGGTATTGATTGCTGGTGGGCCTGAGTCACCACACCCAGCATTGTATGTGATTATTGGGGATCCAACTCAGGACCTTGCACTTGTGAGGCAGGCAGTGGAACTACTGAGCTAAATCTGTGGCCCCATGCTGCCTTTTCTTGGTTTTACATACACCATTTGGATGACACTTTTTGAGTGTTTTTGAAAACAAAATCAACAGTTTTATTAATCTCAAAGTATAAGAGAGAAATAGCAAATCAATGAATGAAAGAAACATGGAGGATTTGCCTCTTCCTAAAATACCGACATAGTATGTGTTGGCATTCTACAGTGTTTCTACCTGTGACACCTGGCACAGTAAACACAGTGGATTGTCAGGAGGTGATAATGAGTGAGAAATAATATTAAATTTAGTAGTGTCATAAACCCTTATGATATTTTCTTATTTTTGTGTATGGAAAATTTGAAGTGATTGCTCTTAACTAATGCAACTGGATGAATAATTTTGCCAATTTTGAAACTACATTTATATTTACTTTCTCATATTTATTTTTGTAGATTTTAATAGTTGTTTTATATGCATAAATGATTTAATATATATACATATATACATAGAGTCAGTCCTCTTATGCCTAAATGAGCAGTATATCTTCTGATAATAACACTTCTGATTTTAATTTTAAAACTTAAATTTGGATACAAAATATTTTCCTTTAAATATAAATATTTTTAATGGAATTTAAACTTTAAAAACCTTTGATGTTACTTATTATACTTATGTATCATTTATTTTGATCATTTGAAATCAGTATCTCCTTTTGATGGTCTGCAGTCTGTTTTTTTTTTTTTAACTTTCTGAGACAGAGTCATATTATGTAGTTCAGGCTCACCCTGAGCTCATTATGTAGACTAGACAAGCCTCGAACTCAGCAATCCTCCTGCCTCTGTCTCCCGAGTGGCTGGGATTACAGGCATGAGCTACCACGCCCAGCATCGTGGTGTGTGGTAATGATTGCTGGTGGGCATGAGTCATCATGCCTAGTAATGTTGTATGTGGTTACCAGGGATCAAACTAGGGACCTTGGCTTGCTAGGCAGGTGCCAGAACCACTGAGCTAAATCTCCAGCCCAGTAGGATATTATTCCTAATGAATATCAGTATTCATGGAGAATAAATGTTGTAGTATTTACAACATTTATTTTTCAGAAAAAAACAACTCTTTACCTTCTAGAAATTATTGGATAATTAATATGATTTTTATAATTTCAGAAAAAAGTACAATATATATAAAAGTTACATAAAGAATGATCTTTTACATTTCCAAAAGATTTATTTACTATAAAATAAGATCTTCCCAGTCCAGTTAAAAATTAAGATAACTCAATAATAAAGACTTATTACTAACACCTCTACAAAGTGTTATAATATTAACTGTGCTTTAAAATGGCAGCTTAATATGTGTTGTCATGTTTACAGCTGTGAACCCGTCATCACAATGAAGACAATGAACATATCTATCATCCCTGATTATTTTCTCATACTATTCTATAATTTGTCTTCTACCCCTTCTTGCAGTCATTCTCTATGGTTCTAATAGTTTCTTTACATCAGTTCATAATTCACATTGATTTAGTTTTACATCATAAGGATCACTATATGTTAATGTACCATAATTATTTTGATATGTATATATTTGTATCAGTAATGTGTAACACATTATTATTTCAGAGTAGGAAATTGTTTCAATACCTATTCACATTTTGATAGATATTATATTCATTTTCCATTTTGGTTCATACAGAGAAAGACCCTAAGATATTTGTAGACAGTTCTTTGTTTTATTTTATTTTAGTTTTTTCTTCATTTTAGTTTTTCAAGACAGTTTCTCACCATGTAGCCCAGGTTGTCTTCAAAATTTCTAACCTTGTATTTTAGCCTCGTTAGTATTGGGATTTCACGTGTGTATCACCATTCTTGGCTTCATATTATTATTATTATTATTATTTTTTTTTTTTTTTTTTTTGCTTTTGAGACAGGGTCTTGCTTTGTAGTTCAGGCTGGTCCTGAGCTCACTATGGTGCTCAGGCAAGCCACCGCGAACTCAGCAATCCTCCTGTCTCTGCCTCCCGAGTGCTGGGATTACAGGTGTGAGCCACCACGTCCGGCATTGTGGTATGAGGTGTTGATTGTTGGTGGGCGTGTCTCCACGCCCAGCATTGTATGTGGTTACCAGGGATCGAACTCAGGTCCTTGCGCTTGCGAGGCAGGTGCCGGAACCACTGAGCTAACCCTCCGGCCCTTCATATTATTATTTAATTGTACATAAAGTTGTATGTCTCTTAAAATATGTAATATGCATATCATACAGTAGGTATATAAGTAAATTTTAAATATTTTTTTCCTAAAATTTATAAAACAAGGTTATACTTGGCATTCCAGGCTTAACGAAGAAGAGTTTTATTTTGACACATGGTTTCAGTCCATAGTTGACCGTATCCATGAGAGAAGTGGTTGTTCCACAGAAGAAAGCTGCTGATGTCATGGTGGCCTGGAAGTGGAGAAGGAGAGAGCCAACTGAGAGACATACTTTTCTAGGTTCTGTACCCCTGCCCCAGTGACCCTGCCTCCTAACAGTACTTTAGTAATCCAGTCCCCATCTCTGAGCTCATGAGGCTTTGGGAAACATCTGAATATAAACCATTTACTTAATTTTACATTTGACTAGCAGTGTTGGAGCACTTCAGGGATTTCAGATCTTCCCCAACACTTGATGTGCTTGGTCCTTTTAAAATTTAGACATTCCAAAGGTGTCTAGTACATCTCAATGTGATTTTAGTTGTAATTCCCCTACAGAGTAAATATGTTAATCATCTTTTTAGCTGCACATTAGTTATGCTTGGAGAAGTGTCATTTTCATTGGATAGTATTTTAAGCATGTTTGACTTTTTCAATTTAAAATGTACTTTTATAAATTTATGGGTTCTAGAGAATTGAGAGTTTGTTATGTATTCTTTTATCAAATATATAACATGACCTGCCTTTTTGTAATTTTCTCATTGTTTTTGCTATTCTACTTGGTATTCATTAGGGTTTTTAGATCCATAATTTTTTTATTTTTATCAAATTTGGCCAGTTGTTCATTATTTACCCAACAATTTCCCATATGCCATCTATTTTGGCATTTAATTTACATTTGTTTTCGTTGCATAAAGTTGACCAATGTTTTTTTTTTTTTTTGATGATCTGTTCATTTTTCTCAGAACTAAAGCAAATATTTTCTACCCTTCTGAGTGACCTTTGCTTTCCTTGATTTTCTGTGGTTCCCTCACACAAAGTTGATGATCAGCATTTGAGTACTCCTAGGGGCCCCTCTAAGAATTTGGAGATTTCTGTTTTCATCAGTTTCCTCCGTGATAATGTGTGAATTTTTGCTGTAAGTGTCCCCATGTTCCCAGCTTCATTTCATCAATTTAGGAAGATTGTCAGTCTATATCTTTTACCTGTGCTTTACCCTCATTTAAGAGCTGGAACCATAGTAAGGCAATCATATTTGATGTTATTATCTCAAGTATCATATATTGTGGCCTGTCTAGTTCTTTTAGCAGGTAGTATAATTTTACTCCCTAGAAAAACACTGTAGTCTGGGCTGGAGATTTAGCTTAGTGATCCTGGCACTTGCCTAGCAAGTGCAAGATCCCTGGTTCAATCCCTGGTAACCACATACATTATCGGGCATGGTGACTCATGCCCACCAGCAATCAGAACCACATACCACAGTGCCCGGCATGGTGGCTCATGCCTGTAATTGCAGCACTTGGGAGGCAAAGGCAGGAAGATTGCTGAGTTCGAGGCTTGTCTGGGCTACATAGTGAGCTCAGGGCCAGCCTGAACTACAAAGCCAGACCCTGTCTCAAAAACAAAACAAAACAACCCACTATAGTTTTAAAAAGTCTTAATATGATAATTTGTGCAGATAATCAATAAACCAAAGATCATATGTATACATACATTATATATATGACATAAAATATTATATATACTTTAAAAATACTCATACACTTGTTTTGATCCTGGAGGTAGGTTAATTCAGATGCATTATTTGAATGCAGTGATTTATATTTGTATTTCTGACCCCAATTATTCACCTCTTTTCCAGGTACTTTCCTTTATAACTTTTCTTTTCTTCACACTAAAAGCAAGTTGTTTTTTACAGACTTCCTGCCTTGGCCTCACCCATGAGTTATAGAAAAAAGAGTTAGTCTCATTAAAAAATGTGTTTGTTCTGAGGCTTTGTTTGAAGAGATATAGTTTATTCTCTTGCAACTCTGTCAGTACCAGAAGTCCTCTCATTTATTGGAGTAAAGAGAGCCCAAAACTGCACTGAAGATGCGTCCTAAGCAGGTCCACAGATTGAAGCAAAGTTGACTCACTTCATCTAAGCTTGATCAGATAACCATAGCAAACCCTCAGAAGAAAAGCTAGATATAAAAAATCCCATGGATGTTAGAGTTGGTCATAATAGTAAAATATCAATAAAGCATGCAAAAAGTTTGCAGATAAGGTCATGACATAAAAGTGGCAAGACATTTAATCTAAACCTGGCCAAAGTAAAATTTTTCCTTCCTCAGGCACTCTAGTTCACAGAAAATTAAAAACGCTGTGCAACATCCCAAGTCACTCAGGTCAAGCCTTTCCTCTGTGCACATGCATTGCTGATGTCTCTTATTCTTTGTATAAAAACACTAATTTCTTTTAATTAGGCACACTAACAGTGACCTATATTACTTCCTCCCAGGTCCTTGTCACCAAAACATTCAAAATGAGAATTAAATTTTCACCTTTACAATTTGGGAGCACAATTCAGGCTGTAACACTTTGCCTTCCTTCCTGACATTTAGATCATCATGGCTGACATCTTTTCATTATTCAATTTATTTCTAACTTCATTTCTTAAGATAGTTCTTCCTCAGCTCTGGTCTGTTCCCAGAGTAGTGTAATTCGACAGGACTAAGGGCATGTCTGATTCTTTCTATTCCTCATTAAGATCATTATACCTCACAGTGTGCTTGGCATGTATGAAATATGAAGAAATTTTTTAATTAATAGATTCTTTCCTTACACTAGTTTCAGGGCATAATTACTTCTGGGCATGCCATAGATTTTAATAATGCTTTTCATTTTCCAATTCTGATAGGTAGACACCTGAGTTTATAATATATGATGTGATTCAGAAAGACAAAAGACAATAACATTATTCTAAGTATTCCACAGAATAGGGTAACTGAACTCTTGAAGTTTTACACATATATCATTTTATTAATAGAATATCATTTATTTTTTAAATAATTGCCTCTAGCTGTGTTATAATGAAGTCCTTTTTCTCATTAAATGGCATATTCTTTGACTCTTTTTTGGACTGATGCCATAATTTTTCAGATTCGTGGGTTATCAGTTTATTCTATTACTTATTCATTTTTAAAATGTCAATCAGATTTTGCTAACATTTTTTCTGCATTTACCATCTGTGAAGACAGCTCTTGTAGCTTTGAGAATGTGGGAATGTGGGTGAGTTTCCGGATACCTTTTCCCTTTCCCACTTCTAGATGCTAGCTCCATCTGTGATGGGACAAGACTAGGCAAATGTCTTACCTGCCCCAGTGATATTGAGATTTTCTTTTTGTTGATTATTAGTGCTTCTCAGGATGATACTGACTTCAAGGGACCTTTGTTGAGTGGCTTCCCATTGTCTGTATTCTTTCATATAGTGCTGGTGTTATGAAAGAGATAACATATATCACGGGTCACTGTTGACCCAAGTCATTTTTGCTCAATTTATTTCATCTATCTCCTTTTTCACTGCCAAAAAAGAAAACCTGCTGCCACGGTACCTTTTCTTTGTGCTTGAGTGAAGAAAGGAAAAAGGAAAGGTCAGGGTTTCCAGTACCTCTTTGATTCTTACCCTACTTAGGATGATGTAACTCTCTTCCTCTGAGCCCTACCTCCTGAAGGTTGTATGACAAGTTGGGACTCAGGCTTATAGCATGGCACCCTTGGGGGATGTTCAAGATCCAGGCTCTTGTAAATATTTAGGCAACAGCAGATAAATGATAAAACCAAACTTCATTGTACTTTAGTCTAAGGACCTTACCTGTCATTGCTCGTTATTGCTATGTTAACTGGAAGACGACCTTGAAACTGATGAATCGTGATAAACCACTGCTTGAGTTAGGTAGCCCCATTTATTAAAATTTGGAAGTTATGAATGTAGATTTATGGAAATGATTCAATTCAAATTGCCCCCTTTTGAAATTGCTAGGCTCCCAGAGAAATTTCTATTTGATGTCCACGTACAGTAGCTTGACAGCATAACTTGGATTATAATATATATCTTCTGAAATGTATACTTTTTATGAAATTCTTTTTTCCTTTTCTATTTTTATTTTGCTAGCAATTAGTCATCTACTTTCTTAGTTATGATATTAGGTTATTTGAAGTATTTTCAGAAGTATATTTTTCACAGCTTTTAAATCTCTTATTCATATAGAATATTTAATATTTTTCCTTTTGTATTGGGAACTGAACTCAGAACCTTGTGCTTGCCACACAGTGGTGGCACTACTGAGCTGAATCCCCAGCCCTAATTTGATGTTTTAAATGTTTCAATTATACTGTAAATTTTGTTTTGCCTTTTCTTCTATTTTCCAATTTATAATATATTTCCACATAAGATTTCACCTAACCAGAAATACTTTGATTTCAGGGAATTATTTTGTACATTTTAGTATTCATTCTTATAATTTATCTACTATAATATGCTTTTATCTTCCATTAATATATATAAATATATACAAATAAATATATATATATATATATGTATTTACCTGCTAAAATCAATTCATTATAAACTAATTAGACTAAAACTTATTATCAGAGAAAATACACTATTCATTGTTATCTTATGTAAACCATAGAAGAAAAATCTTAGATTTTTCTCAATCTACAATATTTCCTTTAAAACTATGTTCTATTTATGTTCATGTAGATATCCTCAAATAAGGAGACACCTCATTTTCTCTGCTGGGTTTACCAAATTCAATTATGCACAAAGGCAAATATCACCCGGAGTAAAGAATCATTTATCAGATTAGCAGAATGACTCTTTTGTAACATTTGTACTTCATCCTCTGAAATTGATTTTTATGTGTTTTAATGGAGGCAGTATTTTCTAGTACGTTATATTGGAAAGTAAAATCGCAAAGCTTGTCACTCTCAGAGATCACATTTTCCGTCTCTGCCCCCTTTTTTCTCTTTCAGTTAGAAGAATTCCCTTGTGAAAATATTGGTGGTCAGTTCATTTCACATTCTTTTAGAACAGTAATTTGCATATCAAAGCCCAGATACAAATAAACATACCCTATGGTCCCATCTGCTCTTCTTACTCTATTGAGACCTGATATAGAAATAAGGCAGTAGGTTGGAAATGACAGCTTAGTTTTTGAAATATGTATCATTTTCTTTCAAGTGCAAAACTACACAAATATTTGCCGTATGTTTATATTATTACTTATTTGAAATTACTCATGTCAAAATAAAGTATTGTTCCAACTGCAGGTCATTATTGCAGCTTGTTATAACTGAACATAAAGATTGATATTTTATGCCTGTCAACTATATTATGAATAAATTAATTTTATACTTCAGAATTAGCACACATATTCTGGTACATTTTATACCTAATTGTTTTCATTCTCTAAAAGTAAACACTTCGCATTGTCAAATATGAGATTGACAGTGAATGAAATTAACACAAGAATGTTTACAATTAGCTCTTTACTTTGATATCTAAAATTTTGAATTCAAATAAAAAAGAAATTACAGTGCTAAATGAAAAAGATTCATGGGTTTTTGAACCAAGATATCACATTTAGTAAGACACAGGGTCTTTCCACAAAGAATTCGCTTTTATAAATCTTCATAACTCCGTTTTTTTTTTCTTTTCATTTTAGTTTAGGTGGTTTTATATAACTTTTCATTCCAATTTTATTTCAAATACTGAAAAATAAAACAAAAGCATACCCTTATTTATTGACAGGTGCTTTGGTGTTGGAAACCAATTGCAGAATGGTTTTTCTATGATAGTAAATCCACCCAAGGAGTTAGGATTTCATTAGAAATCCTGCTGCCTTTCGGTGTATATTTAAGGGGAAAGTTTACATTAGAATGCAGTGTCCCGATAGTGAACACAGATGCCCTGTTTTCAAAGCTGTGTTCTGCCATTTACAGAACAAGATGTCAAACCATTACTACAGTACAGGAGAGAGAGCAGCACTTGTGCCAGGAGACTTGTTAGAATCAAATACAATAACAGATAAAGAGGATTTAGGCTAATATCTTTAGTGTTATAAGTCAATCACTATACATTGTGCAACATATTTTTAAATGTGAGGTAGTTTAACATCCTATTAGGGAGGAGAAAGAAAAAGTGGGGGAAGAACAGGGATTGAATTGGGGTTTATGTGAGACTTGATAAAAATAATACGTCTTTTGAAATGAGAAAAATTTGTGTGTACTCTTTTACATCTGAATTGTGTTCATGTTGCCTAAAGAATAGTGTATTTAGTAGAATTCTATCTAATTTTAGTCTGTTAAGAATTGGCACAAATAAACATTAACAGAATGATGAAAGTTCTGACTGGAAATAAGTGAATCTAGTTGCTTGTTTAATGAACCAAAATCCAACCTTCTACTATTTTATAATGGTCTCTGTTGCTCTGAAAACTTGCAGTTAGAATTCTCTTGTGAAAATACCAGGGGGAAGTAGCCTGTGTCCCAAAGGTAACCGGCATCAAAGAAAGTCTGTGTTTGTGATTATAGCTCTTATATGATACAAGTAAAATATCTTGCTGATGATCCTTCTAATTAGTTCTTGATGATAATTTTAAATAAGATACATGCTTCTTTGTTTTTTTAAACTTAGTTTAGAATTGTACATCCTTCCCAAATTGAAGCTCAGTGTCTAGAATTCCCATTGAAACTGACAGTGACTAAAATTCTAGCACTTAAATACATAGAACCTCATGTCAGCATTCTGATGTTTTATTTATTCACATTAAGCACCACTTCCTTATTGGGAAAATGAAGATACTACTTCTTCTTTTGAGCCCTGGGAATATTAAATGAGACAATATAAAGTATTATTGATTATAGTTTTTGCTAGTAATCAGAGCTCAGTAAAAGCATAATAGATGATATGATCCCTATGAATATCAAAATAGGAAAATATGCTCATATAAATTTTGAAAGATTTGGCCAGGGATTTAGCTCAAGTGGTATCATGCCTACCTTGAAAGTATAAGGATCTGAGTTTGATCCTTGGTCCTGCAAAAACAAAACAGAACAAAAAACATAAAAACTGTCTAGAAAAATTCTCTATCCTGCAAGGATTTGCTGTGAAGTATACTTTCTTGCTATTATTCATATATATAATTTTAGTCTCTTGATAAATGTTCTATTAACTAAAAATCAATGTACATTAAATAGGATTTCTTATATAAGAACAAAACTTATTAATAAATTATTTATAATCTTATGGACCATAATTTGATAATTTTAATTCTTTAACTGATAAGATATTTTACTTTAAATGTATGCACTTACCTGAGAATCAATATATGCCTTTATTTTTCCTTTATTTATTAATTATACTGGAAACAAAGGTTTACATGATATAATTTTATAAGTAAAAAGAAACAAAAATAAAAGTCAATTCCATTATTGCAGTAACATTTACATTAGACTTCATTGAAAATAACCTTAATATACGGAGCATTCTATTTCAATTTTGACTGAGTGTAGACAGAAAAAACAAGTGTTTGCTCAATTAAGTATTGAATTGACACAATGGAATACTTTGCTCAAATGTGTTTTTAAATTCACATTTTTATAGGTTCTTAGTATTTAGTTGCTAGAATGGTAAAAAACAATATCCTGTTATGAAACAATAAGTTCCATTGATGTAACTATTAATTAGCTTTTAAAAATAGTTTTAAAATTGATTGTGAAGAAAATGAAAAAAATGTCCTCAAATTTTATATAAGAAAAACACAGACTAAATTCTGAGAAGTAATTTTGCTGAATGAAAGCTAGGAAAGAGTACACAGTGGAGCTTAAAAGAATACTTAGTGATATGTGAATTTTTAGAAAATGTGAACTATTCTAACAGATCATCATGTGTGATATCATGAAGTCTAATGAAACTCATGTGGATAATAGTGATATTTTATAGTTCTGTTGTGATGATTTCATCAAAGCCCATTAAGCTCCGTGCTCTTAAATTATTTTACTTGACTCATGTCTCATTAGAGTTGATTCAAAGAAAGAATCACTACATGAATTTACCTCACTTGTTTTGAAGTAAATATAAGAAAACATGGGGGAGGGCCGGAAGGTTAGCTCAGTGGTTCTGGCATCTGCCTCGCAAGCGCAAGGTCCTGAGTTTGATCCCCGGTAACCACATATAATGCTGGGCGTGGAGACACGCCCACCAACAATCAACACTGCATATCACAATGCCGGACATGGTGGCTCACGCCTGTAATCCCAGCACTCGGGAGGCAGGGACAGGAGGATTGCTGAGTTCGCGGCGGCTTGCCTGGGCACCATAGTGAGCTCAGGGCCAACCTGAACTACAAAGCAAGACCCTGTCTCCAAAAAGCAAAAAAAAAAGAAAACATGGGGAATGATTTTTCAAAGAAATTGAATAAAACCCTAAAATGTTATCACTCAAATCTATTAAAGTTGATAGTATTAATTGGTTAAAGTTTTGTATTTTGTAATGTTTCCCCAGAACTAACAAAAGCCCTCCATGACATATTCAAAGGAATAACTCAAAAAATATAAAATAATTCACAAAAGATTTTCCTTTCGAAGTGGATTATTTTGCAATTTGAACCTTAGTATGAACTAGCAAGTGTACAGTCTTTCTTTTTTCTTCCTTTAATCTACTCTATTCTTGAATTACATCTTTTAGCAAATTGCCTAAACCTATAGCATAAATACTCTACTAAAACTAATATGCACACACACACATAGAATGTACCAGTGTTAGTTTTTGAGCTGAATTGTTCATGGAACTGTAATAGGTAAAACAGTTAGATGGAGAGATTCTTATGGACATCTTTGTAAAAGAAGTTCTTCATTTCAGTTATAATAACATTGTAACCATATTTCTACATGCAATATTTCTAAAGTATGCTAGATATTAAGAACAAATTAAAAGTAAATATTTCCACTTTTTATTCTTACAGTTCTTTTTCAATTAGAGCAAATTTTTGGAAACTTTTAAAGTCATATGTGCAGTCTTATTAGAAAAAAGTTATATAATAATTTGGCCTAATTCCTATCGGTCAAAAGTTTCCAAGTCATTCCCCAAAGATTCCAGTAATTTTCAGCTATTTGGCTTATGTCTCTTGGGTGACTTTTTCCCCAGTCTTTCTTCTCTTTTCTTTTTTCTTATGCCATAGCATACACCTTACCTTTTCAACAGTTCCAGTCCCTCAGCAGGATTCTTCAAAGATAAAAAAAAAAATTCTCTTTTGTACAGAATGTACACCTGAGACATACCTCTGATGGTTCATAACTTTTATGAACTCTAGTATGTCTTACATGGTGCCCTTTTAGCATTTCTTTTTCTTAATATCCCCCCCAAGGGTGTTTTAAAGCAGTGATACACCCCTTCTAGTATTGTATTACTCATTCTTTGATTCTTTTGTTATTTAATATTTGCTCCATGTTCCATATATATCTTATGATAACAGCTTTTGTGTTCCATTTTTATAAAGAATGGATTTGTTTAAAGGAATAGCTTGTGACATAATGATTAAATTACTCTGCCAATTTATTGAGATATTTGGAGTAATAGCCATAAAATAGCAATATTGCTATAACATATCCATGCTCAAAACTAAATATCTTTGTATTATTCACTTTAGAGGTGGATAGTTCTTCATTTGTTGCCAGATACACAATTTTAGAATTACATGTATTTTTTTGTTACATGATAAAGTTTCTTGAGTTTTTCTCATTTGTTATTACATGGTGTGTAGTGTATTTATTTAATCCTATTTGTATTATGTTAGCTTGGATATTGCAGACTAAGTATGTTTCCTACAAATTTATATGTTGAAATATGGTCAGTGGTCCTATTTGCTTTTAAGATATAATGCAGTTCACTAAGGCAAAACATTGTGAATGTAATTAGTTTTCTTATGAAAAAACTTTAGAAAGTTCCCTCCTCCTTTTTACTGAGGACACAGAAGATAGATGTCTCTAAATTTGGAAATAGACTATCAACAGACATGGATTCTGTTGGCACATTAATCTTAGAATATTAATCTCCAGGAATTTGAAAAGTAAATTTTTGGTTTTTGTATACCACCTAATGTATGATATTTTTATTATTATAAGAGCTGAAACATATATAGAATGACTATAGAAATAAATTATTAATTATATCACTTAAAAATTATTTTTATATATTTGTCTGTGTGCACTAACACATAATCTAAGCCTGAGTAATTTAGCAAAAGTTACAGATTTAGTTTTCCATGCTTTTGGAAGCTGGAAAACCTAAATCAAGATGCTGGTATGTTGAGTTATCTGATCGGGTCTGCATCCTAAAGAAAAGAGAAGCCACACTTCCTTACGTGGTGGAAGGAAGGCAGACAGATGAGCAATCCCCTGAAAGGTGTGTGAAAATTTTCACTGGGTCTCACATTCATCTCTTTCTTGTCAGTGGAAAAAAATCAACATCTAATACTTCAAGAAAGACACATTTATTTTGGTTCATGTATTCACAAGGGTCAGTCCATGACAGGCTGGGTCCAAGTCAGAAGGTGGCACAGTAGAAGGGTATGTGGGAAGAGATCTGCTACCTAATGGCCAGAAGGAATAAATCAGGAGTAGAGTACACAACTTTTCTGTCAAGGACCTACTTCCAATGACACACTCACTAAGAGGGTATTAATCAGCTGGTAAATATAGCACCCCTACCATACAGTCATCTTCTGAAAGCTCATTTCTGAGCACATGAGGCTTTGGGGAGACATTTTAGGTATAAAACACACCAAAATTTGATATCACTCACCAGGACCAACCCATATGGCCTGATCATTTCTTAGAACTATCAAATTCACAATACTTAAATTTATGGGAAAATATATTCAAATCTTAGCACTTTCTGAGATCTTGAAGTATTTTTGCTGCTTCTTTCCCATAATATCTTTAGCTGGCAAATATAATCAGATCTATTCATCACGTGTAGACTCAGATCCATTAGTTCATTTTACAGTGACAATAATTAATAATAATTGAATACCAGGCAGGGCTAGGTTTAAGTCTAACTTTGGCGCTTCTTGACTTATGTTCTTGTGCAAGACAAAAGTTCCATACTGATTTTTTAAAAGTCTACTTGATAGGAATAGCAATAGTGATTATCAATTTATAGAAAAAAATAAACATGAAAATGCTTTCAATTTTTTCACCATAATTGTATATCTAAATTAAGCACCAAACAGGTGAAAGCCAATGCTGTATATATTATTAATATGGTGGTTTTCTTCAAAATCAGTACAGCTAAATCATTTCTAAGCTGTGTGTATTTTTACATTTTAATCTAACATGATTTTCTCACATAGCTTTAGAAAGAATTAGTCATGTATATGTCCAATTTGGATATTTTTCACCTTTATTTGATTACCTTTTTAAACAGAATGCAGGAGAAATGGAGAAAATACTTGGTTTTAGATGGGAAGTCCTTGGTTTCATAGCAGATGGTACCCTTTGCTGAAATTTTTCTCAGAACAACTTACTTTATATTTTGCATTTAAAATATCAGTGAATTAAAATATGAACAACAATCTTTTTTTTGAGACAGGGTCTTGCTTTGTAGTTCAGTCTGGCTCTGAACTCACTATATAGCCCAGGCAAGCCTCGAACTCAGCAATCCTCCTGCCTGTGCCTCCTGAGTGCTGGGATTCCAGGCATGAGCCATCACGCCTGGCTTGAACAACAATCTTGTTCAACGCTTATCATAATTATTAAGTGCAGGGCAGTGTTGTGTAATAAACTCCAGGAATCTTTGCCATCAGGATTTCTGAGCCAGTCATCCAACCCTTGATGGCCCCTGCTGGTTCCTGATGCCCCTGGCTGGTCCTTTTCCAACAATTGCTTTGGAGTGGAGCTGTCACCAAAACTGTGTACCTTGTCACATCAGAGACACCACTGCCGTTGATGGATTGAGGCAGTGACAGGAGGCCTGAGCCCATTCTATTAAAGTCAAAAAGTAGCCCAGCCAAACTTCTGTGGTACAATTTTATGTTTAAATGCTCCTTTTGAGATTCAGCCAGACTCTAACAGAGAACCCCATGTTTTTGTTAAACTTTTTCCTATGTCTTCCCCTACTTCTTTTACTTGCCTCAAGAATATTTTCACAATATATCAGGTGTGTAAATCCTCATCTTAGTTTTCTTCAAAAAGAATAAATCTCTCTCTGTATTGTTCTGCCTCTCTCTTGTTCTTTCTCTTCTGTATATGTGTAACATATATACTTATGTAGGCACATATATATATATACTTATATATGTATATATAAGTATATATATATATATGATTGTGTATGGTGTTTTGTCATAATAACAAAAAGATAATATAAAAATAGCCAACATAAGTGCCGATTGTGGTGGCTCACGCTTGTAATCCCAGCACTTGGGAGGCAGAGACAAGAGGATTGCTGAGTTTGAGGCTTGCCTGGGCTACATAGTGAGCTCAGAGCCACCCTGAACTACAAAGCGAGACCCTGTCTCAAAAAAAAAAAAACAATAGCTAATATAATCACAGATCATCAAGAGATTTAAGCATACATACAATGCTGGTATTTTACATTTATTTTTAATTGAAAAAGTTGTGTGAATTTATGGTTCATAAAATTTTTGTTCAGAAATATGTGAATATTGTGAAATGGCTAAATCAAGCTAACATAGGCATTATTTCAAATACTTGGGTATGGTAAGCATACTTAAAATCTACTGTCAGCAGTTTTAAAGTGTAAGCATGAAATATTTAAGATAAAATAAAGAGATTAGACATTTCAAAGCTGTAATAGAATTAAAAACTAAACAAATTAGATAATGGATTTCTCAAAAAAAATTATTAAATTACCCACCATGTGATGTGTGCTAGTTACTAAGAATAAAATTAAACAAGACCAACATGTTACATAACCCAAAGTTCTTCTATTTCAGTGGATTATATGCACACTCATACACAAGTAAAAATAATAAACAAACAAACAAACAAACATCAATCAATCAAATCAAATCACTGTGACTCTTCTTTGGAGCACTGGGTATTTTTCCCAGGGCCTGTGAAATACGAAACCATAAAGCAGATGATAACTAGAGTTGTAAATTTATAATATTAAGAAAGATTATTGAGTGGCTGTCTGGTTGATTGAAACCTTAAGAATAAGAAGTGACTACTTTAAAGTGTATTAGCAGAGTCGTCATGTGCAAAGGCCTCTCTGGAGGTATATTTGGCTTTCTCAAGAGCAAACCAGTGTGCTACAAGTATCGTAAGTGAAAGGGAGAATGGAAAAAGTTAAAATTGAAAGGAGAAAGGGTAAAAACAGAAGGTTGATTACGTGCCATTCCTGCGATTTTGGATTTTGCTCTATAAGCAATGAAAATTCACTAAGAGATTATAAGTGGAGGGAATAAAGAATATTAAGATTCTATAAAAACATTATTAAATTGATCTTAAGAAAGAGAGCAGAGAAATGTTAGACAGTTGTCAAGGAGTGAATGATAGACACTATTGTACATAGAAGGGTAGCGACAACAAAGAGAAGAGGTATTTCTAGGGTAGTATTCGCAGGTGATGAAATGTGATCATTCAGGGAGTAGAAAGACTGCACATAGAGGTCAGAAATTGAGAGAAATCAGGACACAGTGGCAAAAGTTGGTTAAACTGATCTTGGGTGAAAAAGTTTTATTGAAAGAATGTTAAACATTCAAATGACTTAAACATAACACCCTAGATGTGCTGGAAATAATAATAGTGACCAACACTTGGTCACAGAAAATGGAAAATCAATGGACTCAGGACAGGAGTGTTGAGAAAGTGAAAACGAACTAAAACTTGGAACATGAGTGCGCAAAATGGAATAATTTGGAAAGAAAATTGAAAGGAAAATCATCTGCATCTCTCAAATGTCTAGTGATGTTGAATGTTTCTTCATATGCTTCTCAGCTACTTTTACATCTTCCTCCAAAAATTGTCTGCTCATTTCAGATGCCCATTTTTGAATTGGATCTTTAAATTTGGGGGGAGGCTGGTTTTTTTAAGCTCTGTATATTCTGGATAGTAGCCCTTTGAGAAACTGCTGATAATTTTTATTTCCCAATTTGTTGGTTTTCTTTTTGCTCTGTGAGTGGTTTCTTTCACTATGCAGAAGCTTTTTAAATCTTAGAAACAACCCAAATACCCGTAAACTGGGGAATGGATTAAAGAAGATGGTTTTTTTTTCTATAAAATGGAGTATTACTCTGCTGTGAAGAACAATAATTTTGAGTTATTTATACTCAAATGGACCTACATTCAAGACATAAGTGAAATAAGTAGGTCACAGAAATGTAAATATTGTATCTTTTCTCTGGTATAAGAAACTGAACATGTAAATGAGCTCTAGAATATATAGCAGATACTGTGAAGTAGAAAATATTTAAAGGGAAATGCAGTGTAGGGGCAAGTTACAAGGGGAAGAAAAATATGACAGTAATAAAAAAAACAAATAATCTATATAGCAGCGGGATTTGTAGGGTGGGTAAGGGAGTGGGAAGAATGAGAATTAAACTGTATCATATTGGTACAAATTCTCAATATTTGATTGCCCATTTTTGAATCTTGTGTGTGATCATGATGTGTATATATAATGTACTAATAAAGATTCAAATAAAAAAGGGAAAATCATACTGTACAGGCTAAAGTGTGAAGGGAGAAAAAGATGTCAACATGTTTAGCTACATTTCTGCAAAAGATCAATTAAAATAAATTTTAAAGACTGGAGATTTAGCTCAGTGGCTCCAGTGCCTGCCTAGTAAGCTCAAGTTCCCTGGTTTGATTCCCAGTAACCACATACCACAATACTGGGTGTAGTTACACACACCAGCAAGCAGTAGCACATACCACAGTGTTGGACGTGGTGGCTCATGCCTGTAATCCGAGCACTCAGGAGGCAGAGGCAGGAGGATTGCTGAGTTCGAGGCTTGCCTGGGCTACATAGTGAGCTCAGGGCCAGCCTGAACTACAGAGCAAGAGCCTGTCTCAGATAGATGATGATGACGATGATGATGATGATGATGATGATGATGATGATGATGATGATGATGATGATAGATAGATATAGATAGATGATAGATAGATTAGATAGATAGATACATAGATACATAGATAAACAGACAGATGATTGACATAGAATTGTACACTGTGATTGTGACTTATAGGATTTGCAGTGGAAGAGGCAGAAGCAGTTTGGAATAAATTGAAGACTGAATGGGAAATGAGATAGTAAAGAGAGCACACACACACACACACGTAGTTGATAATATTAAGGATGTAGGAATTTTTGTTTACTTCCAAATTTTTTTCAAACTTTAGTAGTCATATGCAGATTCCAATATGTTAAAGAAATAATACGGTTTTAAAATTCATATTTATGTAAAATTTATATAGGACATGTTGTTAAGAGTTAAGAAAAATAAAGTGGCAGCTGTTTGCTGTGAGTTTAGAGCTTTTGATCTTGGTTGTTTCACTGCAGCCAGGGGACACTTTGAAGTCAGATATTTGGCAGTAAGTCCTTGTAATATAATTGGACAGTGAGCAAATTGCAGTTTCAACATAAGCCCTTGCAGCCTTTGTACAACTAAGTTCATTAAAATTGCACAAGACAATGAAAAGAATGTGTTTTAGAAAAGAGAAAATGGAGTAATCAAAAACTTGATCATGCCTACAAAAAGGTGCAAAATGTCAGTAGAACAAACTATATTAATGGTAATTATGGTCTTTTATAAACATTTAAATTTATCAACACTCAATTTTTGATATCACTTGAATTAGTGGATTTCAGCTATCTAAACTTTTATTGCCTTACATAATTTTCAGGTGTTCCCCACTTGTGCCTCAACTAAGGAGGAATATTTATTAAAATATATTAATATGAATGAGCAAATATTATAGAAGAGGTATTTTAATATGAGCTTTGAATTAATGCCTTAAAGTAGATCATATTCATGACCTCATTATATTTGAAGTTGTTTATCAAAATATATCCTTTAAACTTAGAAACAAAATACAGTGCATTTTGATTAAGGTATGAAAACTGTTTTCGGCTTACTGTGGCCTTAGCTCTTTGTGATAGAAAAGGCTATTATAAATGCTTTGTGTTATGGGAATTTGAACTCCTTAGAGAGTTTCCTATATTATTATTTCAACTCCCTTTCTGTAATCAATCCAAATTGATTTTAGCATAGTGATAATGATCCAAGAATTCATATTATCCCTAGAGATGATTCCAGAAGTAAAATAATTTAATTCTTTGACTATATCAAATCTTCAGAGATAATTTATTTTATAATCAGAAACATCAAAAAAGTAGCTTACTCTGCTGTGTAGCCTGTCTTCCTCAGTCTTACCTGTGATTTACATATGCCCCTTGATTAAAAAAATTACCTGGGAGGGGAAAACATATTATTAAATCTGATGTTTAAAAGTTAATACTGATATTTTGAAAGAAATAAAGGAACTCTTTGCTCAAGCATTAAAATAATCTTGACTTAGATGATTTTATCATTTGGTTTTCTTCCTCTGGTAATTACTTACTGCTGTTGTTATTTATAAAGGTTGAGATAAATTGGCATGCTATCTTCTGCTCCTTTTCTTTCATATTAGCAACAATCCCACTCAGAAGCATATTAGGTGATGATCTACTACTGAGTCAACTTTCTCACTGTTCCTCTGCTTCATGTATTTATTACATGTAATTCCCTGAAGAATGTCCCATGATTTTGTATTGAATGGGTCAATTGACTGTAGTCATTGAAATCTTGTTCCTTCCCTGAATCTTTCCAGTCTTTTTTTCCTGTTTTAATGCCTGAGATAAACATATAGACCTGAGATTTTTTTCAGTTTTTTTGAACATTATTCTTGGAAACCCTGATGGTTCCCTTATCATAGTATGTATATGTGTTATGATATATCATGAATATATCATTTGAAAAACATCACCTTGTTTATAACTCCAATGTCAACCTCCTAGTTAAGAGCCGTATGACTGACTCCCCCCTCTCACTCTTGCATATTGATAACTAATTTCTTCAGTATCGATTCCTGTTTTCTTATTCACTGAGTTGATAGCTTACATATAAAGGAGGCAGTTTTAGTGACTTTGGAATTATACACAAATCCCAATCATTCAGGCTGTAATATCAAAATTCTAAATCCCTGTGCTGAGTTTGTGGATGTTAAAGTTTGCATCTTGAATGTCTATGTCTTAAGGGCTTGTTATCCAGTGTGGCACTATGGAGAAGTGGTGGAGCCTCTAAGGGAGTGAGTAGAGTTGTATATCCCTAGGGTGTGCCAGTACTGGGATTTGTGTCCCCTAGGCTTCTCCTTGTTCTGTTTTGCTTCCTGACCATTGGAGTGTTTTTCTCTAGCAGAAATCCAAATATGATAACTCTCCTTAAACCCAAAGCAAGGAAATCACAGACTGAACTTTCCAAAATTGTAGGTCAGAAGAGCTGTACTATTTTAAATTGGTATTTTTAAGAGTGACAGACAGTTGAGTAACAGTATAGTTCTCAGTTCAGGTTCAGTCCTTGAAATTTCACATCAACTTAATCCCATCATTAATGAAGAGCTTGCTCATTGCCAATGTTTCATATCCCCATGTTTTAATATTCTGTAGGACTTGTGCAGTCACTGCCAGGGGATTGATTGCCTCCTTGTACACTGATAACTAGATCACTCATTCTGCTTTCAAGCAGCTGCCGGTACTCTCAAAGAGAGGTTTGGACTTTGGGAATCTCAGAGAAGACTGAAAAGAAAGACGAGCAGTTAGCCACATTCAGCTTGGAGCACTGAGGTGAAGTATACTGCCCTGTGCACAATGAAAGGAAACTAAACTCTTGCCAACCCTCCACTCGTGTTCTCTGTAGCAGGTAGTCTTGCGCCTTTGCCTAGCAGTCTAGTTGCCACCAGTCTGATCTCAGTGGCGACCTCAGGTCAAAGAGTAGGTACTAAAACGATGATATAATCACAGACTGACAAAGTGAGGCAACCTTTCCCATTGTAACCACTCAGTCACATGAGTATTACTCTGGGTTCTTCTTGCATCTGTATTTTTATCCAATAACTTATTTTCCCCCATGAAAAGCAGGCTAAATTTTTGTTCTGTATTTCAGTAATTCTGGAATGTGAAGAATTGACCCAGTGGTTGGAATTCATACACCAAATACAAGATAGCTCAGGCCTCTGCTGTAATGTCAGACCAGAAAGCATCTGTGACATGTTACCATAGCTTCCACAGATGGGATCTCTTTTAGCTTCAATTTTGATTATTCTAAACAGTGATGTCTGTTCTCTCCTTTTTGAACTTTGTTAAGCTATATGCCCCTGAGTGGTAATATAATGGACACTTGCAAGACATAAGTGGGTCACCCTATGTATGAGGAACCCTAGAAAAATTTTCAAGAAGAAGGGTGTCTTGCATCTGATACTCTTCAGCAGATACTAAGGAACACTAACTGTGCTAACAAATTGTAGAAAATATGATACCATAATCCTTTTCAAAGCAGACTCCATAATTGATGGATTCACTGCCTTCACTTCCCTGGGAGAGCCAGATACTCTTTATTTAGCATGCTTTCTGCTTATCTGAGCTTTTAAATATGGGACTTTTAAACTCCCACATCATATCATGATCACATTCGATATTGGGAATTTGTACCAGTATTACCAATTTAATTCTCATTTTTCCCATTCCCTTACCCACCCCACAATCCCCACCCACTACCTACATAAGTTTTGTTTCCCTTTTTAATTACCATCACATTTTTCCCTTACCCCTCTTTACTTACACCTCTGCCACATTTCTCTTTGAATATTTTCTATTTCACAATGTCCATCATACATTCTAGAACTGGACTTTTAAAAGGTGATTAGATCACAGAAACACTGTGCTGTATCAGTGGAATTGTCTTTAAACACCCGGAGGACTAGAAAAAATTTCAGTCAATATTGACTAGAATATTCAGTCAATATTGACTAGAATATTCAGTCAATATTCTCAGACTTCACTGGCCTTGCCCTTCTCATTAGCCCTGTTCTTTGAAACACAGACTACTATTAAGATGCCTATTGGTGTTTAATGAGTAAAAAAGAAAGGACAAAGGGAGGAATGGAGGAAAAAAAGAGGTGAAAAAGAAAGGGGTTAACTAACCAAAAACTGTAAGCTAGAAGAAAAATGCCTTAACTTGCATGTGTCAAACAAATTTAATTGGTCTTTGACTTTCAGATACTTGTTAGATTATACCAAGGATGGTGAACCTTCTAGAGTTTTCAGTGATACAGTTTATTGTGGCACACGTGCCATAGGTTCGCCATCACTGGATTATTCCCTTAAGATGAGGGATACAAAAGGTAAACCGTACTGAACAAAGTGAGTATGCCACAAAATGTTTGAACATTTCAATTTTATATGAATGCATGTGTATGAAAGTAAACACAAAAAACTTTAACTCAAATAAATTATCTATAAAATTTCATAGAAAAATTATCTCGTATGGGTAAACAAAAATCCTTTAGGGCCGGAGGGTTAGCTCAGTGGTTCCGGCGCCTGCCTCACAAGCGCAAATTCCTGAGTTCAGTCCCCAGAAACCACATATAATGCTGGGCATGGAGACTCACACCCACCAGCAATCAACACCGCATACCACAGTGCCGGACGTGGTGGCTCACGCCTGTAACTCCAGCACTCGGGAGGTAGAGACAGGAGGATTGCTGAGTTCACAGCAGCTTGCCTGGGCACCATAGTGAGCTCAGGGCCAGCCTGAACTACAACGCGAGACCCTGTCTCAAAAAAAAAAAAATCCTTTATTGTGAAGTGATCTCCATTTTGAATAAAAGAAGATGTAACTGTGCAATGATTACAGTATTATATAATATTCAGTGAACCCCTATTAATTTATTATGTAGCTTAAATTTATATACAAAATAGTTTGGGGATTATCTTTTTTTTTTGAGACAGGGTCTCGCTTTGTAGTTCGGGCTAGCTCTGAGCTCGCTATGTAGCCTAGGCAAGCTTCGAACTCTGCAATCCTCCTGTCTCTGCCTCCTGAATGCTGGGATGACAGGCGTGAACCACCATGCCCGGCACTTATCTTTTTTTTTTTTTTTTTTTTTTTTGTTGTGATTTGTTTTGCAGTACTGGGGATTGAACTCGGGTCCTTGATGCTTCCAATGTAGGCGCGATACCACTTGAGCTAAATCTCTAGGCCCTGAATTATACTATTTTAAGACTACAATTTAAAACATTCAGTAGTAAAAATGGAAGTGAGGTGGGGTGGGTAGGGATATGGGTAAATATGAGAAATTAACTTGTGTCATGTATTGGTGCAAATTCCCCAATGTTACGTGTGATTGTGAGATGTATATACATTGTACCAATAAAGAATTCAAATAAAAAAATGGAAGTAGCTAATTTCTAGGTTACAGTGTAGCTTCACTTTCTCAAATGTATCATTTTAAAGAACATATGATAGGCTAGCATTTTGTGCTATTATAGATTTTGATCAAGATGGCTCAATACAAAGCCAACTGCAGAATAGTTGAGAAGGGCAGGAGTGTTTCAAATTGCTAAGTCACAATCCGTTGCATAGAGCAAAACTCAAATATCAACATTTATCTGACATAGTCTTTTATGCTTGATGTAAAACCTTGATCTGTTTTATTGATTTTGACCTAAACTTATTATTTATTCACCTATTAAAAGTGTTTAGTTTTTAAAAAAAAGTGTTTAGTTTTTAATGAAAAATAAATTCTAGATTTTTTGAATTACTTTTGGAAATAAACATTATAGAAATTTAGAGAATGCTCAGTGATGTTCTGATACATATAACATCTACAAATCATTACTGAAGTCAAACTAATTAACCTACCAGTCACTTCACATATTTTTTTTTTTTTTACTGGCAAAAACACTTAAACTCTACTCTTCCAGCAAATCTTACGAATAAAATACAGTGTCATTAGCTAGTCTCAATATAATCTAGATTTTGTCTCATGCACTTTTTCATCTTATCTACTATATGATTTTTGGTCTTATTTCCAATCTGTGTATGTTGTAATTAATTTTATAACATCTTATAAATAAATAAATCTCATGCTGGAAAAATAAAAGAGGGTTGGAAGAAAGGGGAAAAAATTGAAATGTGTTAATGAATGGACCAATTCCCTACAGTGATTGAAATAGTTATGTATTGTAAGCATGCACTAGTGAAAGTTTAAAAAATATGATTATCCAAAGCATAATAAAAGGAACCTAAAGAAGAATTATCAACTATATTCACACGGTCAATTGGTTACTTAGAATGTGGCCCCAACTGGACATGTAGAGCATAACCAATTGTGTAGGTATGGAACTACCATCACTTAGAATTACCACAATAGAAGATATAAAAAATGCACCACTTGTTGTTTTTCTTATTCCAAAAACATAAGTAAAAGTAATATAAAGTTATTAAAAAGGAATACCTTATAGAAACTCCTCTTAGAAATTTTATAAAGGATAGTAAAAAAACTCATAGTTGGGCATTGTGACACACACCTACTGTCTCGCACTGGAGAGGTAGAGGCAGGACAATTGCCAACCTGGGGAGTATAATGAGGTGAAGACCAGCCTGAGCTTCATACCAAGATCCAGTCTCAACAAGGGCAAAAACAATTACTCATCATTTCATTTCACAAAGCTGTGTTTGTGTATTAAATTTCATTCAAATATAAATTAAGTGTAAAATAAAGCATTTCTATCCATACATGCATGCAGTACACAATGTTGCATTTTTAATGAGAAGTTTGTTACCATACATTTTTCAAAAGTATTTAATCATCTCCTTTTGGTACACAAGCTGGGTATAAATGTACTCATGAGTATTAGGGTACCGGTGATGGTGGCAGTTTGTTGGCATTTTTTTTTGATTGACTTCACTTTTATAGGACAATAAGGAACAATATAATTAGCTGTAAGATAAGAGCTTACAAAAGTCACTGTAAAATAGGGATGGACGAACTTGGGAAGTATAGTGTGATTTGTGAAAAAAACATTAAAGTCTCCCAGACCTAGAAAATCCTTACTCTATGGAAATTCCTCCATTGACTATGACAATTGGACTCTTGCTAACTAATAAAACCAATGTAATATTAACAATAGATCCTCACAAAGTTGTATGAAAAAAAGAGAAATCAAGTTTCTTTGATGTATGAACAAATACATTACAGATCTAAAGGAACCAGAAACCTGAAAACAGTGCTGTATAAGAAGTAACACTGTGACCTGGTTGATTTATTCCAGAGTTAGACGGGCATTTTAACATACAATCTTTTCATATAATTTGTCACCTCATGAGATTACAGGAAAAATATAATCACCTCAATAAATGCGGGAAATCTTTTGACAAATTTTCACATCTTTATTTTGAGAGAAAGACTATTTGAAAAATGGAATGGAATAATCTTAACTCAATAAGGATCTATCCCCATACCAACTTTATGGTGAAACTTTAGATAAATCATTTACAACAGTATGATGGGCAAGAGAAGTTCCAGCGTGGATGAATGATGATTTTTAATGGAATTATCTAATGTATTTTAATGGAATTCTCTATTGTATATCATAAAGATGTGCCCATAAAAATATATTTCAGTTGGATCAATAAATTTGATAAGGATATAAAATGTATATTTGTGAAAATCACAATAATGCAAATATGAAAAGTATATAATTCAATAAAAGTAATGTAATGAGTGCCTAAGATGAAGATTTTTGACATGGTAGGTAATGAGCTCATAAATTAATGAAAATAATTAGATATGACAAGCATATCTAATTTAGCTATGGTCAATTATGGTGATAGAAGAAAATGATTGTTAACTGAGAAAATAATTCACTGAGGAAGGAATAAGTGGGTAATGTGTCTTTATGAAGAGTGGGGGTTGGTAAATAAATGTGACAGAGTAGGCTGCACTCAGAGGTAGGGGATGAGAAACTGTGATATAAACAACTGACTTGAATATGCTATCTAAGATAACATTAAGAGTTTTGAGTGTCATGCTGTATAGCTTGGATTTTATTTGTTAAATAGAGCCATTGAACATTGTTGAAGTAAAGAATATTATTGCAGTGTTATATAAGTGGTAAGGAACTAGTAAGGGACATTATAAGGAAAACAGTAATTTCAGGAAAATGTAGTATCATTTAGAGCAGGAGCATTACTGAGAGACAAGACTGACAGAAGGAAAACTGTACTGATCAAATTATTTGACTTCTCATGTTTTCACAAGGGGAAAAGGTTGTTTGATGAATACACATGATTGGCAGGTACTATTTGCAAAACAAGAAACACAGTTGTGAAAAAAAAAATATCTCTGGCTTTCAGAATCCGATGCACTTTTGGGAAGAGTAATGAACAGAAAACACAAATACAGCCCTACCCAAGCCAGAAAATGAATGCCCTAAAGAGACCCACAGTAGTGATGAAAGCAAAAGGAATGTGCTTTCAGGAGATAGGAAAGTGTGATGATAAAACACCTTACCCTAAATGTGACATTTGGCTGCCACTGGAAGGAGGAGAGGGAGTCAGTGATCTGGTGTTTTAAAATTAGTTGTTGTTGTTGTTGTTGTTTTGTGTTGTTGATTTATTTATTCATTTTTTTTTGGTTAAAAAAAATTCAAGAAATATCCCAAGCCAGAAATAATGTTGAAGAAAATCAGGGCCAGTAGGTAGAGGGGATTGAGGATATGGGGGAAAAGGTCAGAGATATACAGTATGGGAGAATCACCTTTCATGTAAGTGTCGTGTAAGGGCTTTGGCTTTTACTCAGTGTGTGACAGGAAACATCTAAGGACTTTGGGTTAGAGCTTTGCTCCAACTTGTGTGTTGCAGGCATCAACTGTGACTGCAGGGTGGCCACAGATTGGAAAGAACACAACGGACATACAGAGGGGGAGATTGCTACAGCACGCACCTGGGAGTTGTGAACTTCATCCCAACCATTAACATAGAGTTGCTATGGCTGTTAATTTGATGAATCCTATAGAGAAATTGGGAAAATTAACAGATTATTAGGAAAATAATCCTGTTGGGTCATGTTAAATTTAGATAATACCTTCAAGTAGATTTAGTAATTTATATCATCAATACTCTAAGCTGTATGGGTCAGTATAAAAATGATTTAAAGCAGGCCTGGGGATTTATCTCAAGTGGTACTGTACCTACCTTGGAAGTGCTAAGGGCCTGAGTTCAATCCCTGGTTACCACACACACACACACACACACACACACACACACACACACACACACACCTACCCACATTATTTAAATCAACAGTGAAAAGAAGACGTATCAGAAATAACTCATTTACCAATTAGTACACAGACTAAGGGCCTTTTTATAGGTTTATGGATGGTGTGACTTTTGCATTGAGGTGTGTCAGAATGTTTAAGAGTACATTATGTAGTAAAACTGAAAGAAGATAGGAAAGCTAAAATTTTCAGTCTATATCTGTATTTACTCATAATGAAATGTGAAGCTCTCAGAAGCATTAAGAACTAGAGCTAAGCAAAAATGCAGAGGTAGTCATGAGAAAAAAATACAGTTCAAACAGGGATAAGGAAATACATTTAATGATCCACATCTTATTCCATAATCCTGAAATTATATGACTGTGAGATTTTTTTACCTCTTATATTGATCATGATTCCCTGTGATTGCTGCTGTTTTTATGATTTGCCCTGGATTTGTTTATTTGTGATTTCTCATAGACCTACACAGTAAAACTAAAATAAATAAATAAATAAATAAATAAATAAATAAATAAATAAATAAATAAAAGGTTACAGCTCATTTGTTGAGCACTACTCCTGGGAAGAACTTTAGCACAAAAGCATCAACATTCTATATTTCAGCTTGATTTTTTCAGGAATAAAGGAGACTTAAAACTGTAATTCTCAGCATAACCTTGGAAAGACTCAATAAATTTATGTAGTAATATAAAACCTGAGTTTACTTAGCCCTCATATGAAGAATCCTTTTGAATGAAGCTTCTATTGATTGAAAATATGGATCTTGTCAGGAAGAATAACTTTATCCAAGCAACATATCTTATGATGCTATTTTAGACAGTCTTGTCAGAACTCTCAGAGAACTGTGAAAACTGAGAGTGGTGAAACAGCATCTACTAGAGGCTATCTATGAATTAATTAATAACTTAAAATAACATACTTATTTCTCATTCAATAGTCTTAAAAGCTTTATTTTACTGACAAAATACATTTTAAAAAACCACTAAGACATATAGAAATCATTACTAAAGTCCTGGCTTTTACCCTCAATAAACTAAACAAAAAATATTCATTAAATCTCTTTGCCTGAAGCTGTCATGTGTACAAGTTTATGATGGCTTAGGTTTTCTGGTGCTTATGTCCTGCCTCTCACCAACCAGGGAATTGCATATTTTTCAGAGGAGGTAAAAGATATACCTAGTCATTATAATGAGCCTGATATGTATGTGACCTACATTAGAATAACCTGGAATGGTTTGCAAAAATAAATATTCCTTGATTATGCTCAATTCACAGGCACATAACTCTGATCATAATTTGGGATCCTGTACTTTAAAAGATTATTTAGCATTAGAGTATTGCAAATTCAAGTCATAAATGCTACAATAATAAGCACATGTAAGGTCACATAGAGTATGTAAGATCACATACAGTTTAATTCATTGGTTCTCAAACGACCTAACATTGAAACTGTATGGAAAGCTTTCACAATATTTAGGTCTTATCCTATGCTATCCTTATATAATTGTTTCAGCCCCAGGATTATTTATAGGATCATTTACAGCCATATGGGATAGTTGATAATATCTGAAATGTTACAATATATTTATAAAATCATTCATGGTATTATATATCTAATTCTCTGTGCACTCATCACTGTGAAGATCCAAAACTCCAAAAAGATGACACCTATTATAATTAAAATTAAATTAATTCTATTAAGTTATAATTAAAGCATTAAAACAACATTTATTTGGTTATATGCCAACTTTAAATTTATTTACTTCTCTTGAAAACTCAGTGTGGTTATCATTTCCATTTTAAATATGAAGAACAAAGTCATGGTTACTTCTCACAGCTGGTCACAAGCATTAGCATCAAGCTTTTTGGCTGTAGAGCGCACATTCCTAATGCTCTGTTACTTGTATCTGTGCTAAACCTTCTCTCTTTTGCTTCCATATTATCATTGGTCTGTATAATTTGTTTTATGGTGTCTTAAAATACTTTCCTCTGAACTTTTTCACTGCTCAAATGTCAGCTTTCTATGGGATGCCTTCCTACTTCCCTACTCTGAGGAGTGTTGTTCCCAGCATAACAGTAGTTACAGAGTTGTGGTATTATTTTAGTGTGTGGCTCAAGTGTGTGTGTGTGTGTGTGTGTGTGTGTGTATTGTTTAAATGAGGAGATTTGTGATGTATATATTTTCATAGCTGCCTTACTAATGCCAGAGATTGAGTAATCCTTTATATCTTTTGACTGCTTGAATGATTAAAAAGAGGAGCAGATCACCAAAAGGTGTCTTTATGTCTTTTGAGCAAATTAAGGTAATTAAATTGGTTGCTTGTGAAATAGGGTCTAAAGATGCTTTAATTCCTGACTTATGTTTGGATTTGAAGATGAGGGATTAGTAAGGATTGTAAATGAAGAAGTCATGTAATATACATCTTGCTTCTACTACTTAGAGCAAATAGACCCAGGAAGAGTATCTAGAAAATCTTATAAGTAAGAGTTAATATCCTACATCACAATGGGCATGATGTTGTCCCTGTCCAGCAAGGTCTACCTCCATTTAACCAAAGACATGCTGTGAACTACGATGAAACTGACAATAAGAAAATTATGATGATGGAGGAGCAATAGTAAGTGCAGATCCAAAAATATGATGAATTTTAAATGAATTGAAAGTGCAGTAGCCAGAAAAATAAGGCACGTGGTACAAGAGAAATTTTAAAAAGCCAAGAAAACAGTCAATTTTATTTGATGCAGGATAGGTGGTAAGGTGTGGTCCCTGGAATATGGAAGGTACCTAAAACTCCTCTAGTCAGAACTAGAGGAACATTTCCTGAAGACAAATCTTGCAGGAGTGTGCAAGATAATACAGAGCAAGGTATGGCAACCTGAAGGCTAAGAATAATTTACATGTTTTTAAATGCTCAGTTAAAAAAAACACATAATTTTAGGAAATTGTATAAATTTCAAAAATAACTGGAAATAAATAAGGTTTTCTTCATTAGCAGTAATACTTATCCATTTAAAAATATATTAAGGAGCATTTGATTGTGCTACAGTAGCATGTATGAGAGTTAGAAAGGAAAAATCATTTGCTGTCATAATATAAAATAATATCTGGCCCTTTAGAGAGCATTTTGACGTGAACGGGAAAGTTAAATTGCAGGATTAGCTAGAAACCTTATGTAGGGCATTCATTATATAAATATCTGAGTGAAGTAATTAAACATTCTTTTAAATTCATATCTGCGAAATCTAATGTCACCTTAGCAAACAAGTGGCAAGAGAATGAATGTGTGGCATGTTTCAGAAAGGGTAGAAACTCTGAGTAGAGCAGAGCTGTGGGCCATTGGTGTGTAGATGATCTATTAAGTTGAATCTGAACAATTATGGTACTAGAAGTAGTAAATGGGAATCTATGCTCATACTAAGTTACAGCCACCCAGTAAGCTAGAATTGGCAAGACTTAAGAGAAAAATAGAAACTAGTTTCTTGACTATGATAGAAACTTACTAAATGGTCAATAAATTAAGAAGAACTGACAGAACAGTCAAGCAATGTTAAAGATTAGGGACTCCATGAATGCAAAGAACCAGGAACACAGAAAAAAATGTTATTAGACTGGACATGCCCCAAGAAGACAGGGTTCAGGGAAACTGGAGCCATCCACCTTAATATAAGCCACTGTATCCTAAGCAATAGTCAGTTCCCTGCCACATAACTCACTTTACTGATGACCCTAACACTACTAATCTGATAGGTCTACAAGACATCAACCCTTACTTTTTGTATTTATCAGAATATAGAAGATTCTGCCCTTCTAAAGTCAAATTTATCTTGTAGGTAACAGCCTAATTTACAGGGTACTTCAATTTCATTACTGTTTCTTGAGACCCTGCATCTTCAACTTAAGAAAAGTTTCAAGTCGTGGAATTTGAGGACCAAGGTAACTTTTACCACTGTCATTCACTCACAGAGATAGGAGTGGATGAGTCGGGAACTTCCAACGTAGTGTATTTCTTCTTGTATTACGCTATCCACTGGCTGCCCTTTTTATCTTTAATGGCTTGGCACTTCCATGGCTTATCGTATCAGTAAGATGAGGGGGAAGTGAATGTAGACAGCACAGCAGCAGACTGACACAGCTGCCTTACACACAGAAGCAGATTAGGAAAAATACTTTAGTCCACAAAAAGAGACACTGCACTGAGGACTCCAAATTTATTTCTTTATAGTGGTTAGTTTATGATCAGCTAAAAACAGTTTTACAGTTTACTTCTGATATTCACAATTACATGACTGATAGACTACTGAAAATAAATATTAGTTATTAAAGATTTTTGAGTTTCAACTTCCAAAAGGGGCAGTCCTCTTTTACTTTGTTTTCCTTTAAAATCTCTTTAATGAGTGTATCATTACAAAATGATATATTCACCAAAATGACAACCAATTGTTTAGAGAAAAGATTAAACATTTACTTGTAAGTAGTTATTAGGCATGAAAATATGAGCAAAATGTTTGCATTTTTATTTTAAAAACGTCTTAAATGCATGAATAATGATCATATAAAATATTTATTATAATCAAGCATTCAGAAAAATGAATTCTTTCCGAATTTTTCTTGATATTTTTTATTTTATTTAGCCTTTTTATGATAGTGATTAGATATGTCCAAACTTCCAGATTTAGTAATGGAGTAGTTATTTGTGAAGACATTTTTTTCAGTGTGTTTCTAAAGAGACTTTTCTATTTTTTTATTTTCTTCCATACCATTTTCGTTTTGGTTAACATTTTTTAATTGAATTCTTTATTGGTACATTTTACATACAGCTTACAATCACAGTCAGTATTGGGAAATTTGTACCAGTATATGACACAGTTAATTCTCGTTTTTCCCCATATCCCTACGCACCCAAACCCCCCCACCCCTTACATATATGCTATTTCTTTTTCTTTCTGAATCATATTTATTTTTACCCCTCCTTACATTCCCCCACCACATTTCCTTTGAATATTTCTTATTTTACAAACTCTGTCATACATTCCAGAACTCATTTACATCTACAGGTCCTCATATCTGAGAAAAGATATGGTATTTACATATCTGTGATCTATTTATTTCTTTTTATTAAATTGAATTCTTTATTAGTACAATTTATATACATCTCACAATCACACATAACATTGGGGAATTTGTACAAGTATATGACACAAGTTAATTCTCATTTTTACCCATATCCCTACCCAACCACACTTCCCCACCCCCTATATACATGCACTTTTATTTTCCTTCAGAATCATATTTATTCCTTCCCCTCATTACATTCCCCACCAAATGTCCTTACAAAATTTCCCATTCTACAAAAACTCATACTTTTTAGAGCTCATTTGCATATACACGTATTCATATCAAAGAGAAGACCCAGAATGGCTGCGATCACAAAGTCAACCAACGATAAATGCTGGCATGGCTGTGGGGAGAAAGGAACCCTTCTCCACTGTTGGTGGGATTGCAGACTTGTGCAACCATTGTGGAGATCTGTGTGGAGATTTCTCAGAAAACTAGGACTATGGGTCCCATTTGACCCTGCTATACCCCTGCAAGGAATATACCCAAAAGAATTTAAAAACTCACATTGGAAAGACAGATGTACACCCTTGTTCATAGCAGCTCAGTTCGTGATAGCTCAATCTTGGAAACAACCCAAATGTCCATCAACTGGAGAGTGGATAAAGAAGATGTGGGTTTTTTATAAAATGGAGTATTACTCTGCCATAAAGAATGACAAGATCGATCCATTT
>PVIC010016255.1:0-34161 GCA_004025085.1 Thryonomys swinderianus | reverse complement strand
TGAGATTCGGTTCTCTGCTTCATTCATCCTGCTGCGCAAGCTTTCATTCTCCTTCATCATTCCCTGGAGCTCTGCTTGAAGCTGTTTAAAAGGTTCCATTGCTTCTGCTAACTTGGATTCAATCATCTCACTGATCTCTTCTTTAATGATGTCTTTCACTGAGGACAGTATCTCTGTTTTGATCTCAGAGATGAGTTCTGATTTCCATTTTACTAGATCCGCTTTAGTTACCATCTCTAAGAGTCCTGGTGTTTGAGTTTCAGTTTGCCCTATTTCCCTTTTCTCTGAATTTCCCTGTGGTGGTGATCTTTGTGTCTGGTTTTTTGTGTATTTTCTCATTTCTACTCTTTCGTTGTTTTTAATGCTCTTCTTTGTCTGATGACAGGGCAATGTTTGTTGCAGGTCTCTTTCTATTATCTGGGGCCCTTTGGAAGCAGCACTTTCCTGGGGGGGTCCTCCTTGAATCTGTAATGACCCTTGAGAGTTCTCACTCCTGACACATCATGGGAGGTATGTGAGCAGAACAATCACATCATGTTTGTTATCATAATACAATAAATGCCAATATCAGTATTAAACACAGTAAATAAGATAAAAAGGTTTGTTAGATTCTATTCTGGATACTTTGAGCTTATGAGTTACCTCTATGTCTGACTCCTCACAGCACAGCTCCGGGATACAGTGGGCTGGTGGGCGGCCTTCAGTCCGCTGGAAATGAACTGCGCCCTGCAGCCAGGTCCACGTGCCTCTGCTCCCTCAGTTCGCTGGAAACAAGGCACAGCAGGGCTGGCAGCCGCCGGGTCCAGTCCGCGCGCCAGACAACTGGATATTTTGAGTCTACTTTTTTATAATGAGACAAAATTAGATATAGCTATGTCTGTAACATCTATAAATTTATGTTTTAAACACATTTCATAAGTGTGAAAAAAATCCTTGAAATAAAAAAATTAATAGAAATCATTAAGTGTTAAGAAAAAAAGAAGATACAGCATTTTATTCCCAAATTTATAAGTCAAGCAAACTCTCTGGGGAAATTCTGTTGCTATTGTCTATGTACTTGTATATAAAATAAACAAAGTGTTCAATTTAAGAAATTAGTAGCCAAAATACCTCCTTACCTAAAAGGCAAAAAGTTGATATGTTAATTTAAAAATTATCTCTGAGCCAGGTGTGTGGCATATGTATAATCCTAGCATATTTTAGCAACTTGAGACTTTATCTCAAAGTAAAATATAAAAAGAGCTGAGGATCTGAGTGTGAGGCCCCTGGGTTTAATTCCCATTACCAAAAATATTTTTTAAACACCTCTAATAAAAAACTAGAATATGACAAAAATATTGAAAACTAAGAATATTACCATAAGCTATCATAAAATATAATCAATTTTTCAAAATGGGCTAATAGGAAAATAAAATAACAGTGTTGCAACCAAAAAAGGAAGAATCTTTCCTCTTAAGATTTTGAATTACCAAAAATGAAGGAAGAAATATTTTGTAAGTACAAATTAAGTGTCTAGTACATTTTCCTTCCACCATTGGAGCTCACAGTTAAAATATTATTCAGATTTATGCACAAGCTAGGCCCAATCCTCACCTGTTACCACCCCCTAATAACTGCCTCCTAAAAGTAAAATGTTAGTAAGCGAGTAAGACTCAATGCCTCCCATCAAAAGCACCAAGTCTCCATAACTCCTTGCTGCCCAGATTAAAGCCTGTGCTTGGAAATTCTGTGAAACATGCACCCTGACCTCAACACTGACTTCACCTAATGAAGAGTTTCTGACTTTTTAAAAAAGAATATATATATATATATAGTTAATTTGACAACTTACTGATATCTCTAGGATGACTACAAACACTGTTTCTTATTTGTCTTTCTGAGTTCTCTAATTTCTCAGTTTCTTTTCTCACATTTTTTTAAGAAATCTTTTTAGATGGCTTCTTGGAGTGTGCTTACAATCTGCTGTTCTCAAGGCTGTCAGGATTCCAAGTTCAAAGCCTAACTGGGAAACTTAGACCTCAAAACAAGAAGGTCTGGAGATGTGACTCTGTGCCCAACTTCCATTCCCAGGTTAAAAAACAAAACATCATAGTTACTACAGAAGGAGAATCATTTTTAGCTCAAAGTCACAGGCTATCAATAGACTTTGCTGCATGTACATTAAAATATTGACACCCTGAAGATTCACTCTGCATCTCCTGCAGCGTGAGGAACTCAGGGTTGCCTAGTTGAAAGGCAACCAAGTCTTGTTTATTGGATTCTCCAGTATCACTGTGGCATTTAAAAATAGCCTTGGAAACCTGAGGATGGGGGGGGGGCGCACATCTGTATTCCCAGGACTTGGGATGCTGAGGCTCATCACTATGAGTTCAAGGCCAGGCTGAAGTAGACTGTCTCAAAAATCAGAACCAGAACAAAATCAGCTTTGCTTTGCCGGGTGTGGTGGCTCACGCCTGTAATCCCAGCACTTGGCAGGCAGAGACAGGAGGTTTGCTGAGTTCGAGGCTTGCCTGGGCTCCACAGTGAGCTCAGGGCCAGCCTGAACTACAAAGTGAGACCCTGTCTCAAAAAAAAAAAAAAACCCAAAATAAAAATCAGCCTTGCTTTCTCTTATATGAAAAACTAGACAGACAGACAGACAGACAGACAGACAGACAGACAGACAGATAGATAGATAGATAGATAGATGGCTGATAGATAATATAGATAATAAAATACACGAGTTTCTTATGAGAAACTATAAATATATACATTACATAGGGCGAGGGATTTAGCTTGAATTCGATCTCTGTTACCAGGAAATAAAGTGGGGGGAGACAAGGGATGAGGAAAAAGTGATGCAAATAGAACTTTTGCAAATGAGAAGAGACCAAGAGTTGAAAGGCACAGGATGAGAGGGAAAGAATAGAGGTTTGTGGATGGAAGAAGAAAAGATGTATTGTGTATATGTATCAACTCATTGCAATAACTGTAGTCTTTATGTACTAATATAAAAGAATCAAACAGCCTTGTTTTGAGTCCATGGACATACTGAGGTATGCAGAATACCTAATGGAGATATATAGGGCATGGGCTTCCAATATCTCAGTTGAGCTGTATAATCAGTCCAGCTCAATAGTAGCTATCTTTTGGCATAACTGCTTATGTTTAGCATTCATAGCACACAGCCTGATTATCCTCTGAATGGCCAAGCATTCTAGGATGTAGTTTTGTTCTAGAGATTTTGATAAGAGTCCCACACCAAGCTCTGCTTGACCCCCAGCAAACAGAAAACAGGTAAAAGGATTTTATTTTGGTCTCAGACATCACAGCAAAGAACGAATAGGTGCATGCTAGAACAGATCTGTGTTGAACTATGTTTCTCACCCCGATACTGGAAGTGTGCAAGTCAGTTCAGTGGACCTCCAAAGACAATGCCCACAAGCACCTTCATATTAGGACAGTCAATGCAAGCTTTCTCCACCTAACCAGCAGAGGGTGTCATGAAACAATGGCTCCTCTAGCCACGGGCTTGCCATTCTCTTTGCCACCAGAGGCTTTGTCCAAAACCTCTTGAAAAAAGTTTACTTACTCTTCTACTTCAGTTGGGCATCCAAGAAATATGTAGGCCTAAGCTGGCCCAATACAGGGACAGCTGCAAACACTACCTTCATATTTTCAGGACTTGCAAATACCTCTACCTGTGAAAGTCACCCTGAATGAACTTTTATGCTATATATTATTATCTGTACTGAAGTATTGTACTGAGATGAAATAAAACCATGTGGACAGAAGAGACAATTCCATAGTAAAAGATTAAATTTTATTGAAACATTAGACCAATAATATATTCTGGACAAAACAATAGCAAGTTGTAACATCTGCAGTTAAATGTAATGAACTTCAAGAAAAATGCTATTTTAAAAATCATCTTTGTGATACTGAGGATTGAACTCAGGGCCTTGTGCATGCTAGACAAGTGCTTAACCTCTGAGCTACACCCCACCCAGATCCTATTCTGGTTCCTTCAATTACATTCTACAGTATAATAATTGATCTTTTTTCAGTTTCAAAAATGACATCAATGATTTGCTCTATAACCTTTTCTGTTGCTCAACATAGAAGGTGGTCACCATATCACTTGCATTATTTCTCCCAGTCAGTCCCTACAGCCTATCACTTTTAACCCATACACCCATCAGTGTCCAATGTCCTAGCTTGCTGTACTGCACAACTGTTAGACAGAATGTTTATTCCTATCAACTATTGTGACCTTTTAAGGACACAATGTACACAAATGCGAAAATTTGTCAGTTTTATTCTCTGCCTCTTCTCTAAACTATTTCAAAAGGCAGACTCTCAGATATTATATAGAAATAACTGTACCTGATGAAGGTAAGCCACTTCATCCTATTGGTTCTTTCCCAAAGACCACAATGAAGGGCCTGTAAACCTATTAATAGATTTTACAATTCAGGTTCAAAGTCATAAATAGCAAACTTCTCAAGAAATATCAACTTTACTATAACCTCCAGATGATTAGGTATTTCCAAATATTCTTGTATCTTTCATATATCTCAGGTCATGAGTTTTCATGTATTTTTAACTGAAAATAATTTGCAGAATGTAATATAGTAGTAGAGAGCTAGAGACTGAGCTGTTCTTGGCATAAATACTCATCTAATTATGATCATTCAGTAATACCCTTACTATACAAGCACTTTGCATTTGTATGGTTCCATCATATATATGTTGAAGTCTAGTGTGAAGCTTTGGTTAAAGCCCCTGCTGTATATATTTATAAGATTTCTTTTTAGCACAAACCGATGTTTACTAATATTTTAACCATTGATGAATGACTTTCTTTAAAAGATTCTCTTAAAACTGAACTGTTACACCAGTTGTGACTAAATAACTCGCTACATTCACTTATAAAGTCTCTGTCCAGTATGAATCCTCCGATGACTTGCAAGGTTGGAACTTCGACTAAATACCTTGCCACAATCTTTACATGTATAAGGTTTTTCCCCAGTATGAATTGCCTGGTGGGTAGTTAGGCTTGAACGCACACTAAAGGCTTTGCCACATTTATCACACTTGTATGGTTTCTCTCCTGTATGAGTCCTCCGGTGACTGGCCAGGTGTGAGTTCTGGGTGAAGACCTTGCCACACTCATCACATTTGTAAGGTTTCTCTCCAGTATGGATTGCCTGATGGGTAGTCAGGCTTGAGTACACACTAAAAGCTTTGCCACACTCATTACACTTGTAAGGTTTCTCTCCAGTGTGGATTCTCCGATGATTTGCAAGGTGTGAATTTTGAGTAAAGACTTTCCCGCACTCAGAACATTTATAGGGTTTTTTTCCAGTATGTATTACCTGATGGGTGTTTAGGTTTGAATGTGAATTAAAGGCTTTGCCACAGTGGTTACACTTGTATGGTTTCTCTCCAGTGTGAATTCTCTGGTGAATTGCAAGGCTTGAAGTCTGACTGAAGACCTTGCCACATTCATTACACTTGTAAGGTTTTTCACCAGTATGGATGACCTGGTGGGAAGTTAAGCTGGAACGCACACTGAAGGCTTTGCCACACTCATTACATTTGTAGGGTTTCTCTCCAGTATGAACTCTCCAGTGTCTTGCAAGATTTGAAGTCTGACTAAAGACTTTGCCACACTCATCACACTTGTATGGTTTTTCTCCACTGTGAACTCCTCGATGACTTGCAAGGTGTGAGTTTTGGGTGAAGACCTTGCCACACTCATCACATTTGTAAGGTTTCTCTCCAGTATGGATTGCCTGATGGGTGGTTAGGCTTGAGTACACACTAAAGGCTTTGCCACACTCATTACACTTATAAGGTTTCTCTCCAGTGTGGATTCTCCAGTGATTTGCAAGGTGTGAATTTTGAGTGAAGACCTTGCCACACTCAGAACATTTATAGGGTTTTTCTCCAGTATGTATTACCTGATGGGTGTTTAGGTTTGAATGTGAACTAAAGACTTTGCCACACTCATTACACCTATAAGGTTTCTCTCCAGTGTGAGTTCTGCGGTGAATTGCAAGGCTTGAAGTCTGACTGAAGACCTTGCCACATTCATTACACTTGTAAGGTTTTTCACCAGTATGGATGACCTGGTGGTTAGTGAGGTTGGACCGAACACTGAAGGCTTTGCCACACTCATTACATTTGTAAGGTTTCTCCCCAGTATGAATTCTCCGATGACTTGTCAGGTGTGAATTTTGAGTGAAGACTTTGCCACATTCATTACATTTATAAGGTTTTGCTCCCGTGTGATGTCGCTCATGTACCAAAAGGTATGAACGTCTGAAAAATGCCTTACCACATTCGATACATTTGTACAGTTTTTCTCCTGTATGGATTCTTCGATGATGTGCCAGAGATGAGGTATAACTGAAGACTTTGCCACACTCATTACACTTGTAAGGTTTTTCCCTAATGTGAGCTTTTTGTCTTTGTGTGAGTAGTGAAGAATAAATGAAGTCATTTTCATATTCCTCAGAAATGTGTGTTTTGACAAAAGAAATGCGGTGAGGTGACAAAACTGAGGAACCACTGCTGATAGACTTATCAACTTCATTATTATCAATTTTCCCTTCAGAGTGAAGTGTCTGCAGTTCAGGCAAATGTGACTCAAAGCTTAACCCAAGCCAGCTTTTCATAAGCTTGTTTCCTGCATCCTTTTTACCACCATGATCTCTTCTATCATTGAGACCATTTTTCTGGACCACAAGCAATCCACTATAATTTTTTCCATCACCTTTCCACTGAAACTCAAAGTCATGTGTACTTTTTTGGACATCCTTGAATGAAAAGCCATTGATGTCACTCCTTTCATGTGTTTCTAACATCACTCTTTTGAGTATTTCTCCCATACTGCTTTTCTCTCGTGATGACAATCCCTTAATTGCACATTTAGGAGAGATATCTGTAAGATATAAAGTAACATATTTCTGGTTAAGATTTAAATATTTCACATTGAAAAAGACAGTCCAAACTCTGACATATTAGTTCATGAAAGGCAGTTACATATAATTCCAATTAACAGGAGAAAAATCTAGTTTCAAACCACCTATCATCATAGTGTTAGCCCCTAAAATTGCCAGAAAGTATACAGCCAATCTCATAAATGAAGAGAAAAAAATGTATGTTTATTATGTATAAGTAAATGCTAAAATACTGCACAATATACTGTAATGGTAAATAACCTACAGCAAATTTATGTAATAAGTTAATAAATGGCAACATTTAATTGCAAAGCAATAAAAGCAATGGGAAAAGAGGATGAATTCAATAAAATGTCAGAAAAAAACAGGTTTTGGAATTTGTTACAAAAGTACCCATATCTATTCACAGCAGACATTTTGTAACCTTAACAACTAGTACCTGAGAGTTGTACTGCATGCTAAAAATCATCATCTGTAGATCACAGAAATTGCAAAAAAAAATTCTAGTAAATCATGATAAAATGATCCAGCAAGAGTAGCTACTGTAATTATACAAAGTTACAGACTGTAATTGTGAATAATTTTAAGAAAAAGCAAGGTTTAATGGGTATGGTGGTTTATACTTGTAATCCCAGCATTCAGGAGGCTGAGGCGGAAGGATTACTGTGAATTCAAGGCCAGCCTGAGCTACACAGCTTGAGACTGTCTCAAAAAACAAAAAGCAAGGTTTTCTAAAACAGTACACAAGAAATGGTGGTTTTGTTCTGTTTCACTGAATACCTAACATTATAAATATATATGTATATATTCATAGGGAATAAATTAATGTCATGATAAATGTTTATAATGTGGAAATGACAAAAACTTAGCAACATAACCATCATCTCGAAAATTTGTTAGTTACTCCTCTTCCTTATTTTAAAATATCTTTTCTTTTGAGACAAGGTCTCTCTTACTTTGCAGTTCAGACTGGCCCTGAGCTCACTATGTAGCCCAGACAAGCCTGGAACTCAGCAATCCTCCTGCTTCTGCCTCCCGAGTGCTGGGATGACAGGCTCAGCCACCAGGCCCAGCACTGTGATGTGTGGTACTGACTGCTGGTGGGCATGAGTATTGTTGTATATAGTTACTGGGGATTGAACCAGGGACCTTGCACTTGCTAGACAGGCTCTGGAACTATACCTTTTACCAACAACTTTTGTTATACCCAGCTATCAGCCCATCACTGCCTATACTTGTAGGAGTTCAGTTGATTTAGACTGTTGAGAACACAGTAGTATCTTTCTTTTCCTGACTTATTTCACTTAATAAAAGGTTTATCAGATGGATACACATTATTGCCAAGAGAACTACTTTCCTTTGAAAGTGAACAGTATTCCCATCAGTCTGTATAAATGTTAAATTATCTGTTGATGGACATGCAGGTCAATTACATACCTCACCTACTGTGACTAATGTTACACAAAACAGACTATAGATTATTTCTTGGATACCATGATCTCAAATTCTTTGCATGTATGCCCAGAAGCTAGATTGCTAGATTACAAAGTAATTCTATCTTTGTTTTGAGACAGGGTCTCGCTTTGTAGTTCAGGCTTGCTCTGAGCTCTCACTGTGTAGTCCAGGCAAGCCTCGAACTCAACAATCCTCCAGTCTCTGCCTCCCAAGTGCTGGGATTACAGGCATGAGCCACCATGCCCAGCACTGTGGTATGTGGTGCCGATTGCTGGTTGATTGCTGGTGGGTCTCCACGCCCAGCACTGTATGTGGCTACCAGGATCAAACTCAGGACCTTGTACTTGCAAGGCAGGCACCGGAACCACTGAGCTAATCCTCCAGCCCAAAGTAATTCTATTAAATTTTATTTCACTTTTTTTTTTTTTTTTGTGCTAGGGATCAAACCAGGACCTGCATACTGAGAGCTGTACTTCCAAACTACGTGGTTAGCCCTTATTTTTTAGTTTTTCAGGAAACCATATATAATTCTCCATAATGAAGATACCAGATTACATTTCCATCAACAATACACAACAACTACTTGTTCTCCAATTCTTGTCAATATTTATCTTTTGTCTTTTGGATAAATATTGATAGGTAGAAAGAGGTAGAAAGTGATATTTAGGCTTAAATTCCCATTTCCATTGTAGGTGATATTGATTTGCTTTTCATAATTCTGTTACCCATTTTTATACATCTTTTGAGGAATATCTATTAAATTCTTTTTCCCATTTCTTAATTGTGTCAATGCTATAGCTGTTTCAATGTTTTATACATTTTAGATATTAATGGTCTACCAAGTGTTTGGCTTGTTGTGGTTTGCTTTGGTGCACAGAACCATTCTTTATTTTTTTTGGTTTTTTTGATGCAGTCCATTTTTAAATTTTTCCTTCTTCTGCCTAAGCTTTAGGAATCAAACCTCAAAACAACTTCCTAGACTAATGTTATAGAGCTCCTCTGTCCACTTTGTATTACCTGCATTCAGTTCTTTTCTACATTCCCACCTATTTGAATTTCTTGCTATTTTCATTTCATTTTCCATAGTCCAGGGCTCTCTCCCTTGCTCCAATATGGAAATGACACTCAGGTTAGGAAGAAAGATACCTGGTCATAAAAGAAAGGAAAACAATATTGTCAATTTTTCAGAATACAGTTCTATGGTTATATGAAGACAGAGAACATTACAGATGGATTTTAAGAAATATTTCACAAAGTCAGCCATTGATTTATTCCTTCAGGTTTGGGGAATGCTTTAATATACAGACATCTAGTTCTTTCCCAAGGACTAGCAGAGCAAAAGAACAGGGGAAGAAAACAAAGAACTGAATATTTTAAAAGTCTACCGTAAGTGCTGAGGATGTAGCTCAGTGTTAATGCATTTGCCCAGCATATGTAAGCCCAAGTTTGATCCCTAGCACTATACAAAGGAAAGCAATGTCTGCCAAAAGGATTGTATGAATATATAAGCTATACAACCACCTAACGTACCAAAAGTAGACAGGAAATCTGTCTACTAGCGCATGGCTAAAGTGCAGAGAGTACTTTTCAGTTCTGTGTCAACAAGGCTTCAACTTCAGCCAAGCAACACTGAGATCCACAGAGGACAGAAGAGGAATCTATACGAAGGCAGACCCAATTTCTGAAGGAAAGCCATCCTTACCCAAGGAGACCAGGTTCCTGTAGTTCTCCAACATCACGTCCCTGTATAAAGTCCTCTGAGCAGGGTCCAGGTATTTCCACTCTTCCTGTGAGAATTCTATGGCCACATCACTGAATGTCAAGTGCCCCTACAATGAAAAATGCATGTCACCAGGAAGTCGCATACATAGTTATCTTCACGTAAAAAAAGATGCTGTGACATTATGAAATACATATCTGGTCTTTGTGTATGCTTCCAAACACATAGTTCACTTGCACTCTCTAAGTGATAAAGATGCTTCTGTATGCTAACAAGGTAACTGGTAGCAAGAGAACCCTGGATAGTTTTAGGAAGGAAACTGGTCACCAGAAACACTTAGACTAAGCCAGGTGGGGTGGTGCACATTGGTAATCCCAGAACTCTAAGAGGCTGAGGGAACAGGATTGCAAATTTGAGTCCAGCCTGGGCAATGCAGCCACTTAACAAGACTGTGTTTCAAAATACAGCTTAAAAGCGAGACTGAGAATGCAGCTCAGTGCAAGATCCCCAGTACAGGGGAGGGGAGAAAGGGAGAAGAAGAGAAATATGTGCAAATGATCACACCGACAAACTTATCTCTATAGAAGTGCTGGACATTACACTTGACCATCCAAGTGATACACAGCAGCTAGATCAACTACTGCACAAGTGGTATTTTCAGAGACAAGGGTGGGCATTTTTTTTAAGTCAGTCTTAAAGCCATGATGACATCAATAGCCATGACTAAAGCTTGAGAACACTTCCAGTGGCTGAGCACTTTTCAGGCACTGTACTAGCTCCTACAACAACATGACCTCCCAGGAGAGAAAGTCAGGTACAGGTTCTCGTATAACTGAGAACAAGCTGTGTCACAGATACTGAATGGATTCTGCTCAGGTCAGTGAGAGAAAAAGCAACTGCCTCCAGGTGTCTGAGCACTGAGATGGAACCTAAAGAATGAAGGAGGTAACTGAACATCCAAAGTAGATCAACATATGAAAGAGTGAGGAAGGCTAAAACAAGTCAAAGGACAATACAGAACTTCCAACAAGGTCATGTATCCTCACATGCAAATGCATGATAGTGTTCTTACTACAATAGTGTCAACTCATTAATATGATACTGTTCAATACATTTAAGGCTGCAGAAAATAAGATATAAATTTACTAGTAAAGACATAAAACGTGTCCTTTATTTTAAAAATGTGCTGGATGGGTATGGTGGTACACACCACAGCTTTGGTACTTGTGAGTATGAACCTAGCCTGGAGTACATAAGAAGACCCTATCTAACATAAAAATGACAGCAACTAAAGACAAAACAAAGCCAAGCATGGCTGACTGCAAATTCAAGTTTACTTTGGGCAATTGAGTGAGAGAACCCTGGTTTCAAAATCAAACCTAAGAAAAGTACTAAGGCTATAGCTCAGTATAAAGACCCTGGTTTCAATCCCCATACTACATAAAAAATGCACATCTGAGCCAGGCATAGTGGTACACACCTGTGATCCTAGCACTTAGGAGGCTAAAGTAGGAGGATCGCCATGAGTTTGAGGCCAGCCTACACTACATAATGTGTTCAAGATTAACATAAACCACAAAGCGAGACCCCATCTCAAAAAAAAAACACATCTGTACATGCATGACACAATCACAGATACACACTTAAGTGAAATAAGAGATGGTATCTCTCAATGATACCATTTTCTCACGTGTATTTTAGCATGTCTAGTCACTGTGGACATTACTCAGTCTCCCCTAATTCACAGACACACAGGAAACCAGCATGGTATGTTCCACACCAGCATGGTATGGTTACATGAACATACCACAGAATGAAGTAAGACTTTTCAAGACCCATGAGAATAAATTTTAAAATGGTGCTAAAGAAGCAATATCAAGATGGAGGGATAGGAAACTCCAAACAATATTTCTTTCATGGATACAGATTTAATTGTAATATAAGAACCAATGAGCTGGGTGCAGTGGCTCACACTTATAATCCCAGCACTCGGGAGGCAGAGGCAGGAGGATTGCTGAGTTCCAGGCTTGCCTAGGCTACATAGTGAGACCCTGTCTCAAAAAATATGTACATACATATATAAGAACCAATGAAAAATCCAAAATTATTTGGATTTCAGTGGCAAAATTCTGGATTTTGTGAGAAATCCAGGAACCACTTGAAAAATTTTTAACTTTTTATTAATACATGTTTATAAAACATGATGTTTATATTAGAGAACTGTACAACAGATAAGAGGTTAGGTCACATAATCTTAAAAAACTTGAAAGCATTCAAATTTTCTTCTCTGTCCAGAATAGGACAAATGTGAAAATCAGTAGCAGGAGACAACTGAAAATCCACAAATATGAGACAAAGCCAAATGAAACGTGGCATACCAAAGCTCATGGATGCAGTCAAGGCAGTAAGGAGGAAGTGTATGGCAATAAAGGCTATTGTTAGAAAACAAAAATAAACTCAATCAACAATATAACTTTCCATTTCAGTGAAAAAGGACAAACCAAAACCAACATAAACAGGAAAAGGGAAGAAATTATTACAGCAGAAATAAATAAGAGCACACAATCTAAGTAAACTTTTTAAAATATCAACAAAAATGGCAAATGCTTAGATAGAATAACTTTTTAGAAGACAATGTGGACCAACTGAACAAAGTCAATCACTCCAGCACAACAATGACATGGAGAATATGAAAAGTATCTCACCATGTCCATAAGAAAATGTGCTAGACAAAATCCACTGCCTACAGTAGCAAAAACAGGCAATCTAGGGACAGAAGGAAATTCCAGGACAGCAGAAGTGGTGATGGCTTCTTGTATGGACACAAAAGTTGTGGTGAGAAAGGCAAAATCAGACCAGTAGAACTACACCAAATTCAAAAAATTCTACTGAGTAAAAAAGTCTCATTGTATTTAAAAGAAAACTAACAAATGTGCAAAGAAAAACTTGAGTGGTTTCACAAACTACATATAAATCTCTTATGATATATTATCTTGCCCATTTAACATGAACCAGGGAGCTCGTGATGTAGCTCACTGACAGAGTGCTTTCCAAGGCTGCATAAGGCCCTGAGTTTGACCTCCAAGCAGCACTACAAAACAAGTAAAACAGCATCAAATAAAGTGAACCAAAACCATGTACAACAACATGCAGATAAAAGATATAAATAAATTCTTAAACAATAAAATATTAGATCCAGCCAGATGTGCTGGTACACACCTGCAATCCCAGTGTTCTGTGAAGCTGAGGCAGAAGAATCAAAAGTTTACACTCAGCATGGGCAATTTAGTGACTTATCAAGATCCTGTCTCAAAAAATAAAATTAAATTTTAAAATTAAAAAATAAAAAGAAGTGAAACACAAAATCTAAAAGAAACATAGTACTTTACAACCTTGTACTAAGGGAAGCTCCACATGAAGAAATAAGTTAACAGCTAGGTGCAATGCAGCACAGATACTTGGGAGGCTGAGACAGGAGTGTCACAAATTGGAGACCAGCCTGGGCAACTCAAACCTTGTTTCAAAACAAAGAAATATACAAAGGTTGAGAATATGTGCAAGGTCCTGGGTTCCTCCCTAGTACTAAAGAAAAACAAAAGTATAACATAAAAAATAGACTTCAAGGGCCAGAGGGTTAGCTCAGTGGTTCTGGCGCCTGCCTCGCAAGCGCAAGAACCTGAGTTCGATCCCTGGTAACCACATATAATGCTGGGTGTGGAGACACACCCACCAACAATCAACACCACATACCACAATGCCAGACGTGGTGGCTCACGCCTGTAATTCCAGCACTCGGGAGGCAGAGACAGGAGGATTGCTGAGTTCGTGGCGGCTTGCCTGGGCACCATAGTGAGCTCAGGGCCAGCCTGAACTACAAAGCAAGACCCTGTCTCAAACAGCAAAAAAAAAAAAAAAAAAAAAAAAGACTTCAAAACAGGTTATCCCCAGCACACTGGAAGGCTGAGACAGGAGGATTCCAATTTTTAACTCAGTCTGGGCAACTTAGTAACTGAGACCCTGTCTCAAAATTAATAAAAAAAGGACAAGGTGTATCACTTAGTGTGAAAGCCTGTGATTCAATTCCATATGCTGCCAAGAAAAACAAAAACAAAAACAGGGTATATGTAAGTAAACTACAATGCAAAAAATGGCTCCTAAACCACATGAAAAATAAAACTGAGCAATATATTAAAAATCTACTTTTTATATACATATTCACAAAACCATGAAACCTACTCAGAGTCACAAGGAATTGATATATTGGAAGTACAAACCGTCTGATTTGTCTCTACAATGTCAAACATAAAAGAACTTAGTAACGATTTTTACTTGATGAGGAATGTTATAGGTGGCAGAGTTTCTTTGCCCCATGGGTCTGCTTTTCCAGAACTTAAGGAGGTATCTGTTAATATGAAGAAGTGACTTCCGTGAACAGCTGCTTTTCCTATGTCTACATCCTGATGTGCCCTAATCAGTCCTGCTGCCCACAGCACAGACTGGTGGGCCCACATCTGTCTCTAATCCCTGCCATGGCAGGAGGGCCTTCCCAGGACCATGACCAGTACAGCCTCTTCACATGATCCATTTTACTGGTCACAGTGAGAAGGAGTCTTCATGGATGGACATGAGAGAGGCTGAGAGCAACCCGGGTGAGACTGAGCAAACACGCCAGGCGACAGGATCAGAGGTTAGCAGCTCCCATGCACAGCACTTCAGGAAGGAGGAGACGCAGAACTGGCAAGTGGCAGCAGCACTTTACCCAACTAAGAGCCATTCCTGACTCCTCTTCTTCCCGCTTCTTCCTCTTCCAAACTCCTTCCGCATACATGAGTTAATTGGACAGAGTCAAACCTGAAAGCTGAAAACACACTGGTTAATGCTCGGAATGGCCACATATCCTTCCTGTAACCCAGTCACATACTCATGGAGAACCAGCCACAAGGGAAGAAGGTCCTCTGCTGTCCATTGCACAGGGAGAGGGAGAAGGAGGGTGCACTGGGGAACATATACCCAGGCACATCCACTCCTACAAAAGGACCAATGGAGATTTCTTAATTAATTTCTACTTCAGAGCTTGCTATCTTCCTGGGAGCTTCACCAGGACACAGACCTGGCCCTAGGGAGACCAGAGAACAGCACATCCTGCTCATTCCTCCATGGTGCACAAGCTGATCTCCGTCCTAAGAAAGGCAAGGCGCAGGCTCCCCACAGAAAAGAATCAATTTTCACAGTATGATGGCTGGGTGCCAGGAGGACCATGGCAATAGGACTCTCTGGTAAGGGCCCACAGGACAGGTATTTGCAAGAAAACCCCAGCACTCCAGTGGGAAGCCAGGGCTGAACACCTAGGAGGGCACCAGCCCACCTCCCACCTTCTAGCTCAGCTCTCCCTTTGGAGGCTTATTGTCCAGACAGTGGACTGAGAAGGATGAGAAAGAAACTTGCAGAGCAAGAAACATGGACCAGAGGTAGGGGTGAGTGTGTAGTTAGGTTATCAGTGGAAGGTGGAGGGTTGACAGAAATCTCCATGGAGATGCTGACAGCAGAATAAAGAACTGGGAAGGAAGGTGTTAGCCAACAGCAGCTGATGGGCCAGTGAATTCTAAGCAGAGACAGAACCCAAGGAAGGTACTGAGGCAGGAACTACAGTGTCCTTGGGGAAAGCAAGAGGCCTGTGCAGCCAAAGTAGAATGAGCAGATAGGAGGATCCTGCAAGAGATGAAGGCAGGGAGGGACTTCCAGAAGCAGAACAAATTGGGTCAAAAGTGGCAAAGTTCCCTGTGCATCTCAAAGGAATTTTGAAATTAGTTTCCTTGCCTGTTTTAAGTAAATGTGTAATTTTTCTTTATTTTACAAGTGAAAACATAATCTTCTATCTTCTGTATTATAAACGTTATAGGCACAAGGCTAGACATGTAGTTCAATGATACATGCCAAGCATGCATGAGGCTCTGGATTCCATTCCCAGAACCATATAACAAAAAACAATACAAAATAATTTACTAATTAATTAAGTCCCAGAAAGTACAAAGTTACAAAACCTGAGATGCTAAGAACACACAGGGTCTACCTACATACTCATCTTCATCCTCTGAATAAGTACAGAACCTTAGCAATGTTTTCTGAACGTTGTGAGAAAATCTGACAAATTAACCTGAGCAGCTGAGTCAGGGGATTCCCTATATATCACCAGTGGAACAGCAATTTAGGTCCCAACCTGGTATTATTTGACTGGCATTAGTGTGGGATCAGATACTATCTGCAGGGAGAGACTGCCAGGTCCAAACTAATCTCTAGCACGCTACATTGGTGTCTCAAGGAGAAGTGCTTGTTCAACCAAAAGAAATCCTAACATGATTTCACAACCAAAACTCTGTGCTGTTCACTATCCAGTGTGAGCACGAAAATCATTCTGGTTTCTTTTATCTCACACACTCCCCAAATCACAGCCCATCCCAGGAAAACAGGGTAACGCTCCAGTGAAATGAGTCAAATCATCACTTTCACAAGGAATAAAAGGGGAAGCTATCCTCTAATTCCCAAAATTGCACAATACAGATGTTTTACAGACAAGAGTTCTGCAAGTCTCCTCTTCATCTGATGTTTTAAACAAGTTTTAAATTTATTGAGTTTTAAATACAGAAAGCAATGCATCACAACTTAAGGACGCATAGCCAATCAACAAAAACTGGTCTAGACCCAGGGCCGACTCTTCCTGCCTACTTTTGTCCCTTCCTGTTTTTCTCCCTCACTCTGTACCAACTCATTATACTCTCTCTCCAGCTTCTTTTCTTTCTCTTTCTCCCACGTGACCATTTCTGTTCATTCAGTTTCCCTCTATTTCTCAGAACCCTACCCTCCACCTGTTCTCCTCATACTCCTAACTTCTTTCGCCTCTAGTCCCCCGTTCACCTTGGTCGTTTGATTGTCCCCAACATCCATCTATTTCTCTCCCTTGCTTCACAGATGCTCTCCTAAATCTCCCCGCCTGCTGCAGCCCCTTTCTCCCCCTCTTTGGACTCCACGCCCCTAGGCTTCCTTCCTCCGCTGCCCTTGTCACCGGCCACCCTCTCTTGTCCCGATGCCACGCTGGTGTGTGCCAAAGCTGGAAAGCTCTCCTCCCCTCCTTCTCTTCTAGCTGCCTCTTCTTTCCAACCCCTTTCCCTACATCCCTGTCCCTCCTCTCTCTGGAAACGCAGGTTTTTAAAATTTCTCTATTCGGTCCCTCCTGCCCCCTTCTTAGCTGCTCCGTTCACTCTCACCTTTTGTGCCCATCCCTCCCGCATTCCCTATCTGCCATCTGTTTATGGACCTATTTCTCCTGACCCCTTTGCCCAGTGTTCACAGGGAGGGGACAGAGTGAGATGCCGCCTCCTAGTGGGGAATTTGGTCCCAAGAACCCTGAGTTCCCAGGACAAGAGAGACGAAGCAGGGGAGTCCCGGGGTTGGCGCGGCGGCCGCTCCCCGGCCGTGAGAACGGAGCCCGGCGGCTGCCAGCGGGTGACAGCAGAGGGAGGCGCCCGCGGCCCAGGCCGGTCGGGCAGGACGGGCCTCCGGCGCCTGCGCCCTGGAGGACCCACGCGTCGGCCACCGCGGCATCCGTGACCGGGGCGGAGGGGCGGCCCGGACTCGAAAGTCCCTAGGGACGGAGATCCCGAGAATCTGGAAAGAGGGAAACTCACGCTCAGCGCTGTGACCTTCACTCCACAGGAAGCACTTCCGGGTCTGCCGGAAACCGCGCGCGGCAAGAAGGGAGGGCGGGGCGGGGACGCAAAGGAGATCAGAGGCGAGGTTAGGCGCGGGACTGCCACGGAAACTGAAAGAAGATTGGCTGGCGGGGCGGGAAAGGGTGTGGCTACAGGGAAACCTGGCGTGGCGAAGGGCGGGGAGGGGCGGGGCCTGCTGTCCCCAAAGTCCAATTCAGGAGCCTGTGTTCAGCGAACGGAGGTACCTGGAACGGGAAGCCTTGGATGTAGGACGATACTTGTATCTTGAAATGTCCCTACTATTTTTTTTTTTTTTGAGACAGGGTCTCGCTTTGTAGTTCAGGCTGGCTCTGAGCTCACTATGTAGCCTAGGCAAGCTTCGAACTCAGCAATCCTCCTGTCTCTGCCTCCCAAGTGCTGGGATGACAGACGTGAGCCACCACTCTTGGCACTGTGGTATGTGGTATTGATTGCTGGTGGGCGTGAGTCTCCATGCCCAGCATTGCATGTGGTTTCTGGGGATTGAACTCAGGACCTTGCGCTTGTGAGGCAGGCGCTGGAACCACTGAGCTAACCCTCCGGCCTGAAATGTCCCCACTATTAAAGTGAATTCCAGTCCTCCGATTTAAAACCCTGCAATTGCTTTTGAAGGAGATACAAACTAGAACGTGAAAACCAAACCAGCCTCTGCGGAACGTTCAACTTCGCTCTTATTGACTTACTGAGATCTGTGTCAAAATTAAAAACAAAAGAATCAAAAAAAAAAAAAAAGACGGGGGATGTAGCTAATTGCAAAGGCCCTGGGTTGAATTCTTAGTGCTGAAATTAATTAATTAATTAATTAAAATAAAGAAAATATGTCACATTTGAAAATGGAATATTTTTAAAACATGAAACAGAATAACAGCCGGAGGTTATACCTCAGTGGTAGAGGGCCTGCATACCATTCCTTTCAGAACAATTCTGAAAGTTCTTTTTAATGATTGTCTTTCAGAGGTATGAAATATGATAAATGCTGCTGCCAAGCCCTATACAAAGGAAAAACAGGATCATAAAACTTATTCCAGTGCATCTTCACTTACTAATCACTGGAACCAGCACTGTGACTTTCGCTTCTTTCCCAAAGTCAAATGACCACGAAAGGGAAACATTCTGAATTAATCCAGGACATCCAGGCACTCATGAAAGAGTACCTCCAGAACTACTTCAGAAAGCAGTAAGAATGATGAGAATAAATGCTTTCAAAGTGAAGGGGAGAATTAATGTCAATGCATCTTTTACCATAATATAGACAATAAATTAGTCATAATATATAATAATATATAATATATAATAGTTATAAATTAACATGATATATTAATTATATTATTAATAGAATATAACTATTATATATAGTTATATATATAATAGTTATATTGTCTATACAATATAGACAGCTAAGTTAGGTAGAAATATTACACGCAGTCAGATAGGGCTGGGCTCTCAATAGAGTCAGGGCAAAAAATGAAAACACATTACAACTTCAGCCAGAGGCACATCTGTTGGAGGACAGGCCTCAAGATAAAGATGACATGACCAGGCCCAAAGCATAAAATAAGTGGTAAAACCTGGTCTGACAAAGTCTATACAGACATCAGTCACCACTGAGGGTGACCAGAACCTCTGGATCCATCCTTTCCTGAAAAACTTCTTTGCTCTTTCCATGATACTTGCTATATGACTTGCTTCCCCATTGGATTATATAGTACTTAAGTGGCTATACTTGTTTGCAGTAATTAAAAGTTCAGGCCCATGTTATATTAAACCAACTAAAATGATCTTGGCAACTCTTCTACCAGCTAAGTTCTGTGGAGGACAAGTTAAGGATAGTCTTCTCTGAAAGTACTGTAATAAGCTGACGAGAATAAACTACTTTTCATTAAAAGTTCTGTGGGATTCTGTAGTCTTGAGAACCAAAGGTGTAGGTGAACTTACATTTAGATTGGATGTACAGAGAGTAATCCACGGATTACTATTAGTAACTCACTATTGCCTAAACTCTCTTCATGTTCACAAAACTACAGAATGCAGTCCCTCCGGAAACTCTAGTGAGGGAGGATTCAGTGTATCCAAGGCAAAAAACACAAATTCAACTCAATTGCCCAAGAAATACTCCGTATCCCACTTCAAGAGAGCTTGTGAAACAAGCTGGATGTGTGCCAAAGATCTGTAACGCCAGCTATTTTGGAGGCTGAAGCAGGAGGAACACTAAAGGCATTCCGTGTGGCCTAAGGAGTTCAAGGTCAGCCTGAAATACATACCCAGACACAACCCTGTTGACTGCCTTTCCAAGACTGATCCCCTTCTCCTGCACCTGCTCAGGGCGCCCCACCAGGACGCCGACCACGGAACCGTGCCCGCCCCTCATCTGTTGGGTAATCCTGGCCATGCCCACGCCATGCGTCATCCTGGGCTGCGCTCCGGCCTCCCTAGTTCAGCTCTAAACTGCGCACGCAGCGCCCTGCTGACCCGGAAGTTGTTCCAGGGAGTGAAGGTCATGGCGCCGCATGTGAGTTCCCTTCTGACTGGGTTGGGTCTGTGCTTCGCCGACCGTTGGTGTCTCCTCCGTCATGATCAGGACACCCCCCCCCCCACACCAACCACCCCGTTCTCCCAAGTGGATTAGGACGCCGCGGTGAGAGCCGCGTGGGCCCCGCGTGGGCCCCGCCTGGTGCGGCACTCGAGGCAGGCCCTGCCGGTCTCCCAGGGACACGGGCACCTCCCTGCGCACCGCCCTGTCCCTCCACTGCCGGGCACTACGGCAAGGGCTCCCCGGCTTCACCCAGCACCTCCCCTCTAAGACGGGGTCACCCCTGCTCTCCCCCAGAGTCTCCCCTCCGAGCTGGAGAGGAGGTGGCTCGGCCTGTCCTGTGAATTCAGAGAGCTTGCGAACCCAGATGTCACCCGAGGGGAATCCCACACCATGTCCCTTCCCCTTGTGGGTCCTTTTCCCACTCTGTCCAGTCTTTCCTCCTGAACTCTGGGACCCCATGTCCATTTGTCTTCTGGACATCTGTACTGGAAAGTCTAACCAGCATCTCCACCGTTGGGTGTCCAGAAGTGACTTTCTTTTTGTTTCTTTTTCTTTTTTTAAATTTTAGGCATTGCGCACAGGCTCTGCAGTGTACAACATTTACCTTTTTTATTTTTAATTTTTGAGATTATGTTTTGATGAGTTGCACAGGCTAGGCTCACACATGGGATCCTCTTCTCTTAGCCTCTCCAAGTGATGGGCTCTTGGATGTGTGTTGTTAGCACACCTAGCTTAAGTGGCTTTATGTTTCCCTAAATGTATTCCCCCAGAGTCCTATACCTCTCAAGCAGTGGCGACACCCTGGGATTGAGGTAATTATTTCAACATGAAAATATATTGTAATTGTAAAGGTTTTAATTTTTCAAAAAGATTTGCTATGCTGAGTGTCATGTAAGTTGCGCTCCCGGTGAGCCACACTCCCAGACCACTTAAAACAGTAGCTGTTCATGTTAAACAGCAAGGGAATATGTGGTTCCCAAAATTCTTTTTTGTTGTTATTGTTGCCACCAGGATACCAAATGCATTTGAAGTGTGGGAAGATGTTATTAGAAGCCTCAGACCTACCTGTGTCCTTCTTGGCTCGGTGTCTCTTCACATCTTTTGCAGTGGCCTCATTCGCAGCACCCTGCTCCAGCCCCTCAGACCTGTTTTCCCCAATACCATGCTTGTTCCTGTCTCAGGGCTTTCATTTGGGTAGTTTCTGTGTTGTGACAAACCATACTCCCAATAAGCATTCCAGCCACATTCTCGTTCCCACTACTTGTCCATAGCCTGCTCTATGTTTTGTTCTGGGCCTTCCACTTTTACTCTCTGGATCCTGTCCCACGTAGGAAACTGAACCAGAAGACAGGCTAGGAAAAACAGTTTTGCTCTGATTACATTTTGAGAACATCATTGAACACTTCTGATGCCATATGTACGTGCTTTTTTTTCTTCCTCACATAACCAAAAACTTCTCAGTGGACTCTACTTGGGTTCCCATAGTTTAATTCATTGATGTATCTGAAGTTAAAGCCAGATCCCACAGATTAGGGTCTTCATCCTACAAGACTGCTGCACATGTCAGGCATCAATCACAGAGTATAGGTTACTATCTGTGCTTCTGTCCTGTTGCCTGGCAGTCCCAGAACTCAGAAAAACACTGGCATTTACTAGTTTATTGTATTATTAAGGCACTGATAAGGGATACACATGAACAGCCAGATGATGAGATAGACACATAGGCCAGGGATGGTTCTTGGCGGGGAGCATCTGTTCTCCTGAGTTTGATGCAATACCTGCTTAGGAGTTGGAGGTGTTCATTACCAGGGAAAGACTTCAAACTCTATATAGAGATATATATGAGGGCTAGATCACAAAGATGTGCTAGATTACTAACTTGACCTTTATCTCCTCACCTCAGATGGACCACAGGCAAAGCACAGAGGAACAAAAAATTAATGAAGTTACCTTCAGGCTATTTTTATAAGGCCTATATGAAATAGAAATTAATTTCATGTTTAGACTTAAGTCCAAAGATATTATATAGATGCTAAAATTCTAAAATCTGAAAAATGTGCACAATCTAAAAACTTTTGGTCCTAAGCATTTTGACTAATAATCAACCTTTATTATACTTATGTACATATGTTTTAATTTCACCCCTCTCTCCTGGCACTTCCAAAGCTTAACTTCCTATTAGAGAGCTGAAGCATTTTATAAATGCATCTCATCTGCACCCATCCTCCATTTCTGAGGGATGAGCTCAGTCTGATCCTTAGGTGAGTGAGGGAGGCTGTGCTCAGCCACCAGTTTAGACAGGACTGGGTTTGTGATTTAAAGGTTCACAAGATCCCAGTACTGCAGTGTATACTTGGTTTTCCTTAGAAGGAAATGAATTCTGGAAAATCGATCTCTAGATTTTTGCCACTTGGTTCATGAGCAGTAGAGTATCACCATTCAGCCTAGTGAGATCTTTCTTACATATAAGTACTGGAAGTGGTTATATGGATTCTAACCATTAAATTACGTATTTTAGCTGGGCGTGGTGGCTCATGCCTATAATCCCCAGCACTCGGGAGGCAGAGACAGGAGGATTGCTGAGTTCGAGGCTTGCCTGGGCTACATAGTGAGCTCAGGGCCAGCCTGAACTGCAAAGCGAGACCCTGTCTCAAAAAAAAAAAAAAAGAAAAGAAAAGAAAAATAAGTTACATATTTTAACTATTCTAGATTGACTGCTAAAGATTCATATTGCCCAAGGAGGAGGTCCAGCAGCAAAGAAGGCAGTAATGGCTTTTGCTCAGGTAAAGTTGAACTTGTGACTGTCCTTCCTTTCTGAATTGCTAACTCTGGAGTTTTCTGCCTGACAGATTTGCTGTCACTCACCTATTCCTCCCTCAGCCCTTCTCAGCTTTACCTGGATGCTATTTCAGGGTGAGCCAGTGACATGGATCGTGTGAGGAGGCTCTGCTGGGCACAGTCCTGGGAAACTATAAAAAAGGTTTGATACTGCTTACATATTCGAATTTCTGGGGGTCTTGGAATAAACTTCATAGACCTATATTATGTCTTTTTTTTCTTTATGTTTAGGATAGATTGGTTGTGTTTCTAAGAATGTACTCACTTCTAGGTCATTCAGTTTGTTGCCATACAATTTTTAGTTGTCTTTTTATTTCTGGAACATAAATTATAATCCTTCTTTCAGGTCTAAATTGAATTGAGTCTTTCCTTTTGTTAAGTAATCTAGCTAAGGATTTGTCAGTTAGATTGACCTACCCCAACAAACTAGTTATTTTCCTATTATTTTCAGTTTTCTATTTTATTCATTTCTGCTCTAATCTCTGTTATGTCTTTCTGCTAATTTTAGTTTATTTAGTTTATCTTTTTCTACTATCAAGATAAAAAGATTGTTGATTCTTTTGTTGATTTATTGTTGATTTTAAAAAGATTTCCTTTTTTAAAATTAATTTTTTCATCAAAACCATGAACTTTTTTTTAAAAAGAGGATAAAAATTTTTATATATTTATGGGTACCAATCCATTTACTCCTGTAAACTTTCTTCTTACTATGGTGTTCGCTGTATGATAAGTTTTGGCATACTGTATTTTAGTTTGTCTCCAGATGGTTTCTAAATCATTTGATTTTTTTTCTTTGATAGAATGTATTTTTAAGAATGAGGGGTTTTGTTTTGTTTTTTGGTTGAGCCCAGGCCTCACATGTGAGGCAGGTGCTCTGCCACTGACCTACATCCCCATTCTTTAAAGAAATATTTTTTTCTTTGTGACTAGGCTTTTCTAAAATTTGAGACAAATTTTGAAAAATTATAAAAGACTAAAATCATACAAAGTATCTTTTCCAAGAATAGAATGAAAAAGAATAAATAATACATGAACACACACACACACACACACACACACACACACAAAATCTGTTAAGTATGGATGTTAACTCATCATTAACCTTGGCATCTCAACTAGTCAAGAGGCTGAAGTAGGAGGATCACAAGTTTTAAGCCAGCGTGGGTGACTTCTCATAATCCTGTCTAACAAAAAAATTGAAAGGGCTGGGATTGTAACTAAGCAATTTTTTAGTATGCAAAAGGTGCTCAGTTCAATCCTTGGGGTCAAAAAAGAGATATTTCATATATATCCCTAGTGAGTTGACTGTTTTATTATTATGTTATGTCCTTCATATCTTGAGATAGTGTCTTAATAGTGTCTTTGTGTCTTAAAGTCTATTCTTGCTCTCTTAAGTTTCCATTTGCATGAAATGTTATTTTCTAATCTTTTACCTTATTGGTTTCCTAAGCTCTAAAATGAGTCGCTGGTAGTCAACATAGAGTTGTATGTTATTCTTTCTATCCATTCTACAACATGTGACTTTTTAATTGGGACATTGATTCCATTTATATTTAAAGAAGTACTGACTTTTATAAAAGACATAACATCATACACCTAAACTTCCTTTCCCACAGTACTGGGAATTGAACCCAGAGTTGTTCTACCAATGAGCTACATCCTTAGGTCCCCTGCCTTTTTTATTTTTTTGTTTTGAAACAGGATCTTGTTTTGTTGCCCCAGCTGTCCTTGATGCTACAGCCTGTAGAGTAGGTAGAATTACAGGCAAACACCACTATCCCCAGCTGTTTTTTAACTGTTGAAATAACATCTGACGTATTTTCCATCATCTTAAAATTTTCCTTCTGTGATCACACGGGTAAGTTAAATAATAGTAAAAATATTAACCTATTATGTGTGTCTCTGTTCAGTTCTTCTTAGGAAGCTGTCAAAGTACTTGTGACATTGTATGTGTTACTTATTGATTGTTTAGGTTCAGTTTGAAAGCCCAACTACCTGGGCTCAGGTCTTTTTGCTGCTGTTAATTAGCTGTTTTACCTGAGGTAAATTTGTATCTGTGAACATTTGTTTCCTTCCTGGGCTATTATATTGTTATATGAATTAGCATATGTGAAGCAGTTGGAATAACTCCTACCATATAGGCAGTGTTCAGAAGCTTTAATCATTGTCATCTGTGTCACCAGCATATTTTTTTAAATTCTGATGTTTTTCTTTAAAACAACTGTAGACTTTGTCATCTCTGAATAAAGCACTTGTGCTATCGGTCATCAATATACTGTTGTGTAGAACATGATACTTAACACTGTGAAGATAACTATGTATTAATTTTTCCTATATAAGTTCTTTGTATTTTCCACAGAAATGACTTAGAGGATGTTTTAGCCTCTTATGGGAAGGCATAATAAAATTATAATGAATCTGTGATAAATTAATCTTTGCACCATTCTCTTGTTATTTCATTTGAAGATGATAAATTCTCCTTATTTGCCCTTATTGAAGTATTTTTTTGTTTCAGGTTCTGCTGACCTTCAGAGATGTGTTTGTAGAATTCTCCCAGGAGGAGTGGGACTCCCTTGACCTTCCTCAGAGAACTCTGTACAAGGAGGTGATATTGGAGAACTACAGGAACTTGGTATCTCTGGGTAAGGATGACTTCCTTCCAGGATCAAGATCTGCCAGTGACTCTTTCAGTTTTCTTTGTGTGACCCTAGGTAGCCTCTGAACTGCTTGACTGAAAATGTAGGTCTGTTGGCTCTGAAATGAGTGTAAAAACTTCTTTTTATTTTTTTTTCAAAGACAAGGGAAAGTACAGGTATCACATTGATTGATGTGGTTGCAATCCAGAAGACTAAGCATGTTACTATTCCTATTAAAATATAAATACAAAGTATAGATTTAGGTCTGCTTTACAGAATATTTGTCTCTGAGGAAATTATGAAATATATTTGGGTTCTTAAGGGAAATTTTAATATACAACAAATCATTTCTTGTAGCAATTTGAAAAAGTACAAGAACATATGAACAAAGCTTAGTACTTTTAAGATTTATTTTTGTAAAAGTATGTTATAAATATTAAATGTTTTATCTACATTTGAACATTAAATATAAAACACAAATATCCAATGTTAATACTGATCTTCCATGCCTAACTTGGATTTGGATATTAAGTAGTTTATATTTTATAGAAAAAAAAACTTTGAAAGTTTCATCAATGTTTTACCCAGGGTAGCCTCAAACTCACAGCAATCCCTCCTGCCTTTGCCTCCCCAGTGCTGGGATTACAGGCTGAGCCACCACGTCCAGCATTGTGGTATGTGGTAGTGGGGATCAACTGTGGAATTTTGTGCTTGCCAAGCAGATGCCAGAACCACTGAGCTAACTCCCCAGCCAAAAGTAGTTATATTTCTTCCATATTCTGTAACATGGCATTTTGAACCGTCAAAACTTCAGAGTGTGAAAGATGCATCATAGTATGGCAGTTTGACTTTATCTGTCCCCCTTTCTTCAAGTGTTCTGCACCTTAATGATGTGTCTTGGTAGACCTGGAGCAGAAATACACAGATAGCCTATAGGAGACCTCCCCCCCCACCCAGTTTTTAGGATTTTTTGGAGGTAGTTCTCACTGTAGCCCAGGTGCCCTCAAACCTTAGATTCTCCTCCCTCAGCTTCCCAAATACTCAGATTATAGGCATGTGTCACAAGTATTGGCTTATAGCAGACTTAAAATGGCTAGTTCTTTCATTATTTTACATCTGTAGTTGTGATTCAGTACATCTTGGAGAAGAGGTATATTATAGTATACCCTAAGCATACGGAAGGAGGCAGTGGTGGAATTTGTGAAATATTCTTTAGAGTCATTTGTAATGTCCACTGTCCTTACTAAACAAGGGGCTGTAATTATATTGTGGAGAAGCCACAGAACACTATATTCTTTTCTTCTTATGAACAGGAATCTATCTTCCTGACCTGAGTGTTATCTCTATGTCAGAGCAAGGGAAGGAGCCCTGGACTGTGGAGAATGAATTGAAAATAACAAAAACACAAAGTGAATGGGAATGTGTCAAAGGTATGAGCACAGGTAAGAGCTCGGATGGACAGTCAGGAAGCTGTACCCTTAAATAATTTTTGGGAAACTCCTCAAATAGAAAGATCTTTTTGTGCAAACAAAGGTTTATTTTCTTGGAGCTTTTAAAAAACAGAGAGAAAATTTTCTTCTCCCCATTTTTATTCTGTTCTATGGATACACAGATGTTTATCCTTTGCCCCCAGTGTTGCCATAGCTTAAAGATCAAGGCAGAGTCTCTGTCATGATGAACGACCCTGATACTTGGTTCTGTGAGCTCTAGTTCCTTGACTTTGTGCTGCACAGGGAGGGGTCTCTTCTTTCAGACACTCCTATTCATTCTGTCCAGTGCTTGCTTGGTTTTCTGTTTGCATGCATCAGAGCTGAGACCTCTGTCATCCTATGCCCTAGACCTAACAGACCACTGAACAGCAAGTCATAGCAAGTTATTGTAGGTTCTGTTGGCATACTCTGTAATGTCTGTACAGTGAGGAAATCATCTAACAGTGCTTACTCACTGTAATGTATTTTCATTAAGTGACAATTTACTATATTTTAGAACCACATGACTTGTTTCAAAGTTTCTCAACTAGAGAGGAATTTTGCTATCATAATTATTATTTTGGTCTTACCCTTTCCTGAATTGGATGAGTGTTTGAACTTCAAACACTTCCAGTTTATGCTGGAAAAAACAAATTATTGAGATCATTGGGATAAAACAAATATATTTGGCATGTTATGAATTGTGAGAGATCAAAGACAGTATATACTAATTATTTATAGAATATATACTAAAGACTTGGTATATAGTTCAGTAGTAGTGGTTGCCTAGTAGACTTGACCTGGGTTCAATCCCCAGCACCTGAAAATGAAACATTACTCAGAAGCCTATGATCATTTTACCTTGTAGATATCTATCCTACACATGTGATGCAGGAGTTACCACCTACAGAGAAGAAGAGCATAGGAGAAATATTCCAAAGAATGATGTTGGAAAGACATGAAATTCATTATATCCAAGACTTTTACTTCAGTAAAATCTGGGGGAAAATGCATGATGTTGAGTGTCAGGAAAAAAATGATGAGAGAAATTTCAAAGAAGTACCTATGATGCAAAGAAATGAGTTCGCTAGCAGAAGAAATCAGTATCACAGAAGGCCTGCGGAAAACAGGTCTGTTGAAAACCAGCTTGAATTAAGCCATCAATCATATCTACCTGAGATCCAGAGATTTCACACCAAAAATAAGATTTATGAAGGTAGTCAGTTTGAGAAATCTAGCAGTAATGGCTCTTCATTTTTACCTCTTCCAATAATGCCTGCCAGAGTCAACACTAACATTGCAGAGATACATGAGAATAATCCTCTACAACCTTTATTACTCACACAAGACCAGAAAGCACACAAAGAAAAACCTTACAAGTGTAGTGAGTGTGGCAAGACCTTTAATCAGGGATCCCATCTCAGCAGACATCTGATGATCCATTCTGGACAGAACCCATATAAATGCAATGTGTGTAGTAAAGTCTTCAGTCAAAAGTCAAACTTAGCAAGTCATCAGAGAATCCATACTGGAGGGAAACCTTACAAATGTAATCAATGTCCCAAAGTGTTCACTCAGCATTCACACCTTGAAAATCATCAGAGAGTTCATACTGGAGAGAAGCCTTATAAATGTAATGAATGTGGCAAAGCTTTTAGAATGTGTGCAAGCCTAATTAACCATCGAGTAAGCCATACTGGAGAGAAACCTCACAAATGTAGTAAATGTGGAAGAGCATTTTTCCAAAAGTCAGAACTCTTAAAACATCTCAGAACTCATACTGGAGAGAAACCACACAAATGTAATGAATGTGGTAAAGCATTTACCCAAAATTGAAGTTTAGTGGGCCATCAAAGAATTCATTTTGGAGAGAAACCATATAAGTGTTATGAGTGTGATAAAGCCTTTTTTTATACATTCAAGCCTGACTAACCATCTGATAATTCACACTGGAGAGAAACCTTACAAATGTAATCACTGTGGAAATACTTTTAGCAGTCATTCAAACCTTAAATGTCATGAGAGTGTTCATTCTGGAGAAAAGCCATACAGATGTAATGAATGTGGCAAAGCCTTTAGGCAATGGTCTGACATCAGGATTCACCTAAGGATTCATGCTGGAGAGAAACCTTATAAATGCAATGAATGTGGCAAGGCCTTTATTCAAGGTTCCCAACTCAGTAATACTGGAGAGAAACCATGTAAATGTGATCTGTGTGACAAAGTCTTTAATCAAAATTGCCATCTTTCAAGCCATCGGAGAATTCATACCGGGGGAAAAACCTTACAAATGTAATGAGTGTGGTAAAGCCTTTCGTATTCATTCCAGCCTAATTTACCATCAGGTAATCTATACTGGAGAAAAACCTTACAAATGTAATGAGTGTGGTAAAGCCTTTCGTATTCATTCCAGCCTAACTTACCATCAGGCAATTCATACTGGAGAAAAACCTTACAAATGTAAGGAGTGTGACAAGGCTTTTATCAAGCTGTACCACCTTAGACATCATGAAAGGGTCCATACTGGAATGAAGACTTACAAATGTGTATAGTGTGGCAAGGCCTATAGGCTACTGTCTGACAGTGTGCAAAGAATTCATGCTGGAGAGAAACCATACAGATGTGATGAGTATGACAAGACCTTTGATGAAGTTTCCCATCTCAGCACATATCAGATAATACATACTGAAGTTAAACATTATTAGTGCAATGTATGTGGCACTGGCTGATCTCAAGTCTCTACTGCCACCACCCTTGACCCACAAACACCCAGATCTGGTGACCTAAAGCTGCTGCCATAAACCTTCCTGCTGGAGGCTGTTACTTCCTTTCCAGAGCACCACAACCAGGGCTCTCAGCCCTCTAGGAGCTGGCACAACTAGCTGCCTCTGAGGCTAGTATCCAGGAATCCAGGGCTCTAGACAGTGGGGCTTGGGCAGGCCAGGTTGGACAGCTGGGGAGAGGTCATCTAAAAACAGCAAACTGAGTATTAAGAGAACCAGAGCATCACAGAGCCCATGGCTCACAGAGGGGCATCAGAGGAAAAATAGTCCAGGAGAAGCAGGCAGGACACAGTGAAGCAGAAGCAACCACCCTCCCTCTCCCTTTTATCCATCCATCCATCCATCCATCCATCCAGTACCAACCTGTTGAGTGGTGCCACCCTCATCCAGGGTGACCTTGCCATTATCCATACTGAGAATTCTACTAAATAAATCAATGGACTGATTTAGTCCAACCTGCATGTGTTGACAGCAAATACAGCATAAGAACCAGTGAATTCCAAAAAGCTCCACCTATGACCACCTCAGGGTTTTGGTATTCTCTTTTTCTCTGCCATGTATTTTAAAAACTGCTAAATTACCCTTTCTAGCGGGACCACTTACCCACAGCCTCCAGATGGATGGCTGTCCTTCCTTCCTGACTCTGCCTCTTAGATTCCATGGAAAATAGCCCTATGTCCATCCCATTGTCAGGACAGTGGCAGAGAAAGAAGCTGCCAGGTGTGTGTAAGGGAGGCAGCAGCCTGGAGATGTAGGTCTGTGAGCCTATGACCTCCCTTTCTGTTTTTGTGCAGTTTTCTCTCCACTTGTAGTGACATTGATATAGCAGGCTTGGGGAGCAGAAAATTTCCCCCAGCTGCTAGTTGTGAATAAAGAAATGACAAGTTTCTGGACAGCATCACTTTGGAGACCACAGGGTGGTTGGAAGGCTCTGTGTTTTCCATGACATGCAGAAAAGAGCTCCCACGGTGGGACCCAGGAATCTACTTGAGACTCTTAGAGAAACGCTTGTGTACCTGGAGTGTGCTGAAGTTTTGGGGATTTTGTTGTTGTAAAAATAAAAAAGAGTTTCATTAAGTAGTTTGGATTTGACGTCAGTATTTGACTCAGGCTGGCTTTGGACCCAAGATGATCCACCCTGCCTCAGGCTCCAAAATACTGGTCTTATAGGCAAGGGCCTCTGTGGGAGATAGGGTAAGCTAGTCCCCCCATGAGTCCCACAGCAAAAGGATTAATAAATGACAAAATTTGAGCCTTGAGGAAAGGCTGAACCCGGGTTTGACTCTGGCTACTCTGAACAGCAGCAGCAAGAAGGCCAAAAACCACACAAGCAGAAAGGGTCAATGCCCTGAGCTCACTGCATCTTTATTTGGTATCAAGGCTTCACACCCATAATCCTAGGATGCATAAAATAGGGCAGTTATACACTATAATCCCTGTAGTTAAAGATTCTATAGGACAGGGAAGACATCCTTAAATCTGAGTATGTAAATCTTAAGGCCAATAATCCTAGTGCAGTGATCCTTGTAGTTTAAGATCCCACAGGGCGGGGCAGACATCCGTAAATCCAAGTAAGTCATAAATCCGAGTAAATTGTCTGCAGTTCCTCACAGCCTCCTTATCCGGATTGTTCATGCTGAAATTTTATAGTGCAATGAATTTGGCTTAGTTACTGTTCTCATTGCTGAGACAAAATGTCTGAGGAAAGATTTAATTAGCTCACAGTCTGTGAAGGGAGCAAAGCCACGAGGGGCAACGGCCACCAATCTTTCCATCCTTTAGGCAGATGCTGGAACCATTGAGATAAAAGTTCCAGCCCCTTTCTACTGTTTCTGTTGAGGGCAGCACTCACACCCTTAATCCTCGGAGACTGGATTTCAGCATTGCACCCTGAATCCATTCCAGCACCACATACTCTAGATCTGGATATTTCTGAAAAAGCCCCACCTATGACTGCATGAGTCTTTAGCAGGGATAAATCACCACAACCTATAACAGAGTTCCTTCCTAAGCTCTATATCACAAAGGTACATCACCACCAACATAGCAAGAGGGAAAATGCCACATGAGGATTTTCATAGATACACACACACGAATCCATGCACAAACACACCAAAGGCTATAAGAGACCTACATAGCTAACTTGTTTGGCTTTTCACAAAGGGTCTCACTTTGCAGTTCAAACTGACATTGACCTCTCTATGTAGCTCTAGCTGGCATCAAAGTGACAGTGATCCTCCTACACCATCTTCCCTGACTGCTGAGATTATAGGCAGACACCATCACACCTAGGTTTGTTGGCTCTTTTTGAGGCTGTCACTCAGGAAGCATTCCTGCCTAATATACCACAGTTACGTCAAAGGAAAGCCAGCCAGCACCCCAAAAGGATGGAGATGGTGGAATAACTGGAGGACTTCACTCCCTCCCTGCACACCAGGCTCACCACACAACTGGGCTCCGAACACACTTAGGAGGGTTCTTGACCCACGTGCTGTCCTGTCTTTCCCCATTTCCCCTCCTCCCCTTTCTTTTTTTATTCTCTTCCTTTTTTTACCACTAAGGAAAGAACCACAGGTGGTCTACCACTGAAATTTACTCCCAGACTTTTGCTTTTATTTTGAGAGCAATTCAGGTAAATTGCCTGGGCTTCAGTTGATAATTCTTTCTGTCTCTGAGTTGCTATGACTGTAAGTGGGGCAACAAAGCTCCAACAAACACTGGCATTTGCAGCATTTGTTTTGAAAAACACCCTAAGGTGTAAACTTCATTACAGTTTCAGGAACATATGTGTATTGTGGAAAGTACAGTAAAGAGATACATGGTATACTTTTAAATCTTAAAAAGTTGACAGTAATTGTAGCTGCTGTTCAGATGCTCAGGACCAGCTACGTGAACCTAGGTAGGAAGGGAATTAGCAGAGAAAGCAACCCACCCTACAGAGGGAGTGTTAGACACCATCAGTCCCAGGGCCCTTAGCTCTCCTGAGAGAGCTTAGCTCTCCTGAGCTCTGAGCCCTGCGCTCTATATAAAGCCCACTGGAACCTCTGCCCCTGGTGCCACTCTGGAAGCCTCCTGGCTGGAGAAGAGTCTGCCTTGACCCAGCACCAGAAGAGACTGTGCACACCAGGAAAGCTGGGGAGTTTGGAGCTCTGGTTGATCCCCCAGAAAAAGAGGTGAGAGGAGAAGTCCACGTGGTGTGGTGTCTGAGTTGAGGTCAGGACCCGTGTTTCACAAAATTTCCAAGTGTGGGGTTGATCTGGGAGATGAGCAGTTAATGAGACCTGGTGGTTTTGATGGGAGGATGTGGGAAGAGACCTGGGGGTCGTCACTGTGAAGCCTGGAGATCTGCACTGGGTGCTGCCCTAACTAGCAGTTAGGAGGTCTGCACTGTGAACGGTGCTACCCAGCTCCCAAGAGAACTGCAACCTCATCCTGAATAATGGGATCTGTCTAGTTGCTGCCTTGGGATGCCAGATCAGTGGCGACAAGAGGTAAACAACCTCTGGCCCAAGGTTATTCTCCGTCTGCTCCACATTTAAGAATTTGCTGTTCTTTCCTTAGCGATTGGGTTGATCAACAAACTCTTTTGTGATGTGCCGAGAATAAAGTTATTCGTGTCTCTAGACAGCTTATCCAATAGACTGGAATTGGCACAAGAAAAGTGGCCTTCACAGGCTTGGCAAAACTCTTGGAGACATTGGCTTAGGCAGAGACTTTATGAATAAAACCTCCCTAGCACAAGAACTAGCAGAAAGAATCAACAAATGGGATCTCATCCTACTGAAAAGCTTCTGCACAGCCAAATAAGTCGCTGGCACTGCTAGAAGACAACCAAAAACATGGGAAAAAATCTTTACTAGCTGTGTATCAGACAAAAGGCTATTATCAACAATATATAAAGAACTCAAACAGATCAGCCTCCCCAAGTTTAAAGACCCAATTCAAAAATGGGCAACTGAAATGAACAGACACTTCTCAGAGGCAGAAATCAAAGCAGCCAAGAAACATATGAAGAAATGCTCAACATCTCTGGTC
>PVIC010016254.1:19093-34205 GCA_004025085.1 Thryonomys swinderianus | reverse complement strand
GCCCTAAACCCAGCTTTTAACATGATATAGGTTTTCTAAGATGTTTTGTATTGTGTATATATCATGTTAATTTCTTGACTATCATGTATAATTTTGCTAGAATTTCTAAGATATAAAGCAGAATGTTTAAAGTATTCTGAACTGAAGCTCATGAGTTATCAGCAAGAGTTTGCAGATAATCTGTAAATACATGAAAAGCTTTGCTTCTTTCCACTGTGACTGAGATTTGTGACTTCCACTTTTGCCAACTTACTCTCTTCGTACAATGAAAGTTTTGATTTAATGCTTCTATAGAATTACATCTTTTATTTGTTCTGAAGTTTGAGATTCTTGGCTCTGTGAAATTGCTAGAGAAAAAATATTCTTAAAAATTTCCTAATAATGGGGCTGGAGATTTAGCTCAGTGGTTCCGGCGCCTGCCTCGCAAGTGCAAGGTCCTGAGTTCAATCCCGGTAACCACATACAATGCTGGGCGTGGAGACTCACGTCCACCAACAACCAGCAATCAGCAGCACATACCACAGTGCCAGGTGTGGTGGCTCGCTTCTGTCATCCCAGCACTCAGGAGGCAGAGACAGGAGGATTGCTGAGTTCGAGGCTTGCCTGGACTACATAGTGAGCTCAGGGCCAGCCTGAACTAAAAAAGCGAGACCCTGTCTCAAAAAAAAAAAAAATTCCTAATAATGATACAATTTATTGAATTGTACTAAATTGCAAAGACTATGTGTTAATGAATTGAATCAGGATACAGAAAAGAGACTTTGAAAATAATTATGTTTAGGTGGAGCACTTCAGGATGCAATTAGTGCTCTTAAAAGAAGGGTGACAAAAGCAGGTATGGTGGTGCACACCTGTGATTTTGTCAGTCTGGGAGGCTCAGGCCACAGCTGGCCACTTCTGGGAGTTAGTATAAAGTTACTAACGGCAGAATATGTAGCTCAGTGAGAATGTCCCAGGCTCATTGTGAAGCACTGAAAGAATAGAAAGAGAGAGACAGACAGACAGACAGACAGACAGACAGACAGAAAGAGACAGAGACAGAGACAGAGACTGGAAGCCTTGACCTTTCTACTCTTTTCTATCTCTGTTTATTCTTTTTCTTCCTGTCTGTGACCAATGAAGATACAGTAGGAAGGAGGCAATCTCTAACCCAGGAAACAAAAGTGAGTTCTTGCTAGAACCCAGGTATGCTGGCACCTTGGTCTTGGACTTCCAGCTCCAAAACTGGGAGAACATACGTTTCTGTTGTTGAAGTCACTCATCTGTGTTATTCTGTGTCTTGTATGAGGTAGGTTTTCACTGTTGTGGGACATTTACAACTGAAGACAGTGAGGGAAGGGAATTTAAACCATTTGTCCCTTGTTAAAAAGCTATCTAGTGACAGAAAATAAATCTGGCTTGTCAAGGCACTTTACTATGATGTGTCCAATGTGCATGTCACCATTTGTGTAAACTCATGTCACTTGAGTCAGTCCATTCAATCACAGCTGCCATAGTTATATATGAATGTTATAGTCTAAATTAAGATGGCTCCACCAAAGCCTCATGAGCTCAAAGATAGGGCTAAGGAAGGCGAATGGATCACTGGCTGTTGTACTCATTGGTAGACTTGTGTACTGATGTGTGGGATCATGGCTGATGTGCTGTTAGGAGCTGGGGTCCAACAAGAAGTTGGTAGGGTGTCATCTGGAAGAGTGGATCTCCATTTCCAGCTGCTGCCTTATGTCTTTGCTACTGGGCCACCTTCATGACTGCAGCTTTCCTCCACCAAACAACTCCACAGGTCCTTCCTGCCTGGAAGCCAGAGTTCTATGGACTAAAAGCGTAAGACAAAATAAATCTCTCTTTTATATTGCAGGTGTCTAGCATTTTGTCTCTGGTGATGAAAAGTGACTAAGACAATGAGCTTAGCTCATATCGTTCTGCAACTTTTTGAAGTCTAATGAATGCTGCTCGCCCTGCAGTAACTATCTAAAGCATGAGTAACAGTGACAGTTTCCATTAACCTCTGGCTTTCAGTCCTTTACACCTCCATCAAGGCTTCTGTTCCTCCACTTCTGTCAGTAGTTTTGCACCAGGGAGTTTTCATTAGCACTGCATGTCACTAGGATGCCTGTCACACTTCTAATTGCACATATCCACCTAGGTAGCTTTGAATTTGAAATATTTTAAGCAGAAGTTTATCTGTGCTGTGAAGAATTATACCAATTAGCCATTTCTTTATTTTTCCTTTATTAATGAAATTTTCTGTCACTTCAAGTTGAAAGTTAGAAGTCACTTTTTTCTGCTCCCTTTCTTTCAAACCAAAAGCAGTCTTTGAGTTTACTTCATTTTTCAGTCTATGGCACAAACTCCTGCAACATCGCCCGCCAAACTTCCAGTAATTCAAATACAATAAAAGTTTCTTTCTCATATCTAATGCTAATCTCTCCCTCATCCAATAAACTTAATACTTCTCTGACACTCTTTAAATGTAGCTTTGATTACGTAATTTTCTTCTTCAAAAATCATCATAATTACTTTCTAAGAAAAGAAATTCCAGAAATCATTGCTTAGCATGTGCAATCCTTTTTTTTGGTTTTTTAAATTTATTGGTACATTATATATATATATATATATATACACACTACAATTACATTCCACATTGAGAATTTGTACCAGTATATGACATAAGTTAATTCTCATGACTGCAGGGCAGATTTGTTAATTCTCATGACTGCAGGGCAGATTTGTAAGTACCTACCTTACCCCCCACCCCTACATACAAAAGCTTTGTTTCCTTTTTTACTATCAATTTTGTTTCTTTCCCTAGTGTGTGCAATTCTTTAAAAAAACTATTTCATAAAAGCTTTCCTTAGTCTCATTACTAGCCTTTTCTATTACTACACATAACACTCCTGCCTTCCTTGAACCTATTTGTATGCACTGATAATCTTGAACTCTTGAGGTAATCTATAAACTGTTTCAGAAGCAACATCTCAAAAAACTTGATTACATTTAAAAAGAAATTGAATTGAAGTCACTAGGAATCACCACAGCAATAGACAGAGGCTCTAACTCTTATAATCCGCTGGTGTAGACTTGCATTTACACATCCTGGCAAGACTGCTGTCTATTGGGAACAATAGGAAAGTATGTATATCAAGTTGAGGTAATGAACAGTACCTAATATGACAACTCTCAGATATCCAGTAGCTTAACAAACCACAAGTTTATTCTTGCTCATAAAACAGTCTGAGGGAGATATTGAAGCTCCTCAGGGTCTTACAGATGATACAGGGAACCAAACTCTTTCTATCCCATGACTGCCATTCCTGAATCCTTGCTCCAGTGACAGGGATCTAGAAGGGAGAGTAAGACTAGATTGTACTCTAGTTCTAAACTTCAAAGTAATAATTGTACAATGGCAGGCATCATGTCATCCTCTATTTTGGTGACTGAAACTAGCCAGTGACTGCAGGGCAGATTTGTAAGTGGTATATTGATACACGTTAGGAAACTTACTGAATTTCTAGTATAACTTCGTTATCATATTATTACCATTGTAAACATATATTAAGCAAGATCCTAAGATAGTTTTTTAAAGTTAGAAAAACAAGTTCCAGTTCATGCTTGCTCTTGCTCAGATCTTCTAATGGTTTTTTATTTCAGTAGACTCAAAGCCAAATGAATGCCATGGCCAACTGGGCTCCACAACATCTCTCTTCTGTTACCTCTGTCATCATCTTCTAGTAGTTTCCCTTAACTTACTTTGCACCTCAAACTGGCTTCCCACCTCTTGCCTAACACATGTTGGCTCCACATATTGTTATTGTTTGTTCTTGTCATTTCTGAGTTGTGAAATCATCTTCCTTATGTCCACGTGCCTTCTCCCTTCTCTCCTTCTGCTCTGTATATAAAGCCATATTCTCAGCAAGGCCATGTTAGCCTACCCTGCTTCAACTGTATCCTTTCAACTTTTTAAAGCTCATGTTCCTGTTTTAGTTTTCTCTTAGTAATTATTATTATCTAATATCATATATAGCTTATTTATTTTCTATCTTTCCCTAACAAGAACAAATGTCTATTTTGTCTAATGCTACAATACCAGACTCTAGAACAACAACAACAAAAAATGGTAATTAGTAGGCATCTCAGATATGTTTGCAGAAGGACATTCTAGTTTCAATATTATAATTTTGTTTTTGAGCAGACTGAAGGTAGCCTGAAGTTAAGAATCAGGGTATACAATTTCACTACCTCCTACCTCTGCATTGCCCAGTTTTGTTAGAGCTTAATAATGATTTGTTATTACTATTTATCCTTTAATAATCAAGGTCTTTCATATCATTTTCTAAGCAACCCTATCTTTGACAGAAGGCACTTGTTACTTCTGTTCCCCATCACAGCTGTGAGGGACAGCACCTTCTTTATTTAGTAGCCATCTGGCCTGGGTACTACTTCTGTACAATTTTTAGAGGTTGTGACACTAGCAATTACTGAAATACTTAAACACTAGTCCAATGATGAGAGTTGGGGCAACAAGTATCCTACATAGTTGCCATAGAAACAAGAGTAAATTCATAGATTGCATCTGGCATCAGAAAATTAAAATTAAGAATAGCATTCTATAATTGTTAGTGAAAGCACCTGTTGTTATTAACTTTATTCTCCACGATGTACATTAAACCTCCAGATTTTATTCATTCTGCAAAGTTGAAAATCTGTGCCTATTGACCAGAGTGTCTTAATTTCCCATATCTCTCATCATCTCAGAATTATGTCTATTCTACTTTTATGAGTACAAAATTTTAAATACTCTCCATATTAATAAAATGATGCAGTATTTGTATTACTGTGTCTGGTTTATTTAGATTACAGGCTCATCCATGTTGTCACAAATCCATGGTTTCCTTCTTTTAAAAATGCCAAAAATGAGAATTGACCTATGTCACATGTTGGTACAAATTCCCCAATGTTGTGTGTGATTGTGAGCTGTGTATATAATGTACCAATAAAGAATTCAATTAAAAAATGCCAACTAGGGCTGGGGATTTAACTCAGTGGTTCTAGTGCCTGCCTGGCAAACTCAAGGTCCTGAGTTCAATCCCCAGTACCACCTACCACAATGCCGGGCGTGGTGGCTCACACCTGTAAACCCAGCATTTGGGAGGCAGAGGCAGGAGGATTGCTGTGAGTTTGAGACTAGCCTAAACTACAAAGCGAGACCCTGTCTCAAAAAAAAAAAAGCCAACTAATATCTTATAGTCTTTCTGCAGGGGGAGGGAGAGAGAGGGAGAGAAAGAGAGACAGACAGACTGACGGGGGGAGGGAGGGAGAGAGAAAAAGGACAACAGGAATTTTCTTTATCTGTTCATCTCTTGACAGATACTCAGGCTTTCAGAATGCATCCATATTGTAGCTATTATAATTATTATAATGAACATTCGGATGCTGATATTTCTTCTAGATCATTACTCTTATTTATTTATTTATTTTTATTTTTTGTAATTATACCCCAAAGTGGACTTTCTGGAGCATTGTTTAGTTCTAGTTTTTAGCTTCTGTGGAATGTCTGTATTTTCCCTGATGGCTGTACTGATTTATATCCTCATCAGGAGTACACAATGTGCCCTTTACACTGTACCTCTGCCACCAACTTTTGCCTTTTTGCTAATGGCTATTCTAACAGGTATGACGTGCTTTCTCATTTTGGATTTTATTTTTATTTTTTGACAACTATTGATGTTGAACATCTTTTTATATATCTATTGGATTTTTAAATTTTTCTATGAGAAATGTCTATTCAGGTACTAGACTCATTTTTAATCATGTTGTTCTTGACGTTTGTTATGTGATGGGTTGAGTTCTTTAAACATTTTGATTAACACTTCATTAGATACAGGGTTATGAACATGTTTATCATTCCATGTGTATTTACTTTTTACTTTTATTTTTAATTTTGGCGTTGTATTTGCTTTTGAAGTCATAATAATAAAAAATCACTGTGCTGGGGATTTAGCTCAAGTAGTACTGTGCCAGCCTTGGACACGCAAGGGCCTGAGTTCGATCCCTGGTACCTGGAAAAAGCAAAACAAAAAACAAAACAAAAAGATCACTGCTGCCTGGACATATAGCTATAACTTTTTCCTTCATGTTTTCTCATTATTTTTATGTTTATATACTTCATATGTAAGCCTTTAATTCATTTTGGTTAAATTTTCATAGGTGTGTCAGATATGAGTCCAATTTCATTTGTTTGCATATAAATACCCACTAATGGTATTAATATTTAAAAATTTGAATTTCTGATTCATTGCTATCATAAAAATTCAATTTACTTTTGTACATTAATCTCGTATGTTGAAGAGTTAATGATTATTAGAATTTTCTTGTAGATGCCATTGCATGTTCTAGATAGGTAATCATATGGTCTATTAATAAAGACACTTCATTCTTTTAAATCTAGAATCTAGAATCCCAGTGGTGACAGTCAATTTCTTTGCCCAATCACAGAGAAAAATGATTTTTGGTAGTGAAAAATGTTTCTGCCTATTCCCAGTTTGCTATGAATTTTATATTTTGAAAATTTTTGTTATTAAATTATCTTAATTTTATATATGAAACCAACTTTATACTTGGTGATACATTCTAATCCTAATATATCATACCTGTATATATCAGTGATAAATTTGTTTAATGTGTTCCTTAAAATATTTCTACCTTTATGTATAAATGGTCTATTTTGTAGCTAAACTTGAAAAATTATTCATAACACTCATTTACTTTTCTTTGCATATCTGTAAAATTTATAATAATTCTACCTCTTTGTCTTGGCATTAGTAATTTTTATCTTTCATTTTATAGTCCGTTTTTACATTTTATTGACCTTTAAATTATATTTGTTTGACTACTTTTCACTCTCATCTGTAACCTCTTTTCTTTCATTCATTTTGTGTTTAATTTGCTACTGTTTCCCGTTTTTTTTTTAAGATGAAAGTTTTGATCATGATCATTGTTTTGAAACATTTTTCTAATACAGATAGTCTTATAAAATTAACCCAAATATTGTTTTAAGTCTCTAAACCTTAGACTTCATCAGTCTGACTGTTTGGGAAGGTCACTTTCCCTGTCCTGTATGATTACTGGCAGTTGACTGTTCTAACATTTGTCTTCATCTCAGATATTGTCCTCATGTGTGTGTATAGTCAGTGCTTGGTTTCTTTCTCTAATGACCTTTTTTGTTCTTTTCTCTCCTTTGTTTCTGCACTCTGCAGGTTCTACCATTCCTGGTCTCTTTGAACTCACTTCCACTTTCTCCACCTTGTGGACTCATCTCATTTATATCCTGTCTTTTGAGAACAACCATGTTTGATTGCTTGATGTCCAATGTCTTGAAAGGTGTTATTTTAATATTTTGTCTGGTATTGTTGTTTCAAGTAAGACATCTTTATTACTTTATATTAGCAGATTTTTCCCACATGTTGTCATATTAAAGCTTCAGTAGAGATGTTACAAATTAGCATCTAATTAAGGGGGGTAATAATTACCCCCTTAAACACACACCCACACCTACCCCCCCACACACACACACAGCACACACGAAGAAAGTGAAACTTAGAAACACCTAGTAATAGCTAAGCCTACAGGTTTCTTTGGTATGTTTTCTGGCTCTTAATCTGTGCTTTTCGTAATATAACAGTCTCCTCTACAATGAACTCAAAATGCCTCTCAGGTAATTCTTTCTGTTTATTTTAAACATATTTAATATATCTTAGGTTCAAATTCTAGTCTTTAAGATTTGAGGAAAAATGTTTTTTTTCAAATCAATGGTTCTTTTATCAGATTTCTTTGAGTATTTTAGAGATGAATATTGATCATGGAAAGCTGCATGCATCAAACATTTATATGCATAATTATTCTTATCTATTAAACTCTGTTATTCCAATGAGAGATGTACTTGATTATTTTTTCAGAACTTTCTATCTAGGGTCATGATCTGCCTGTTTCACTTCCTTAAAGCTGAAGAATTATTTATTTTCTGTCAGTGGAAAGAGTCAAAGTGTGAAAAACCCTAAAATTATATTAGTTTGGTAACATCATATAAACTTAATTAGCTTAATTCTTTAGCTTTTGTAAAGACACAAATTGATTTTTGCTCAGCAGATGTCACTATATACACTAGAATAATGTAATCATGTTTCTTCTTCAATATTGTCCTACCACAATCTTTTCTAAAGTATGTTGCTAATCAGTATTACAGAAGAAGATGAATTCAGAGTCAAACAGAAATGGTACAGCTGTCTTCAAGAAAGCTATTTTAGTTTCTTGTCACAGTACCATGTCACTTTCAAGCATATATATGGTGAGTTTCTAAAATATGGTTAAAGAATAATTAATAATAAATGTTAGTTCAGAATAGTTTTATGCAAGATGGATTACTGTTCTTTGCAAAAACAATCTTGAATCTTGTCTTGAAGGGCAAAAGGGAAATCTCTAACTTTTTTGTGGTAGTTAATTTTACTTATTTGTGGTGTTTACCATATTATTTCTATAGAAACTCCTACTCAGGTATTTCCTTTTAATAGAAATTTCATTTTGAGAGGTGCTCAAGTGTTCTGAAGAATGAAAACACAACTAATGAACATTTTAAAAGGCAAAAAAGGTGGAAGAACATAAAATTCACAAATGTTCCTTAAGTTCTTCCTAATGGGACATATTCATAGGAAAGAATGTGGATAATTCTAGCTGAAATCTTATTACAAGAGAAAGGGAAACACTTTTCAACTAAATGCAATTTTTGAATATGGAAAATTTTTAAATGTCAAAAAATTTCATAGAAATTTTAATGACTGTGACTTTGAAAACACATAAAGCACTAAACTGCTGTAATTTTAGTAATTATTAACACTATGTAACTTTTACTTATGACAGCTTGTACGTACACACTAAAAATACAAGGAATTATTCATTGCTATGGCAAAATCAATCACATAAGGGCTACAGATTCAGTCAGAAAATCTACAGTGACCCATGAGGAGCCAGTCCACAAATTAAAAACCACTATCCAGTCCTCTAACCACAGTAAAATTAGCCAGATCTGAGAGAACTAAAATCTAGCTCATTTAACATTCATAAATTGTTTGCTATAGATATAAAGGTATCTATCTATCTATCTATGAGAAATTTTTCTCAAGATAATTTTACTTATTGATTGACTTACTTAAGTACTTGTATTTGTAACAGATTTCAGGGGGTTTAGGATGTTCTTTGTCTTTATTTTGTTATTAGTACATGTTTGCAATATGTACTAGTTACATTTATTTTGGGGGTAATCATACACATTCATATCATATTATGAAATTTAATTTTCCCATGTACCACACTTTTTCCAGATATCCTTCAAGTCTCTAAAAGTCTATCTTTATTTCCTATACTCTCTCTTTTATTTGCTCTTTATTTATATTTTGGGTTGCTCATATAAGAAAAACCAAGCAATAGTTAGCTTTCTTTGTCTGATTATTTTATTTTGCATTATCATCTCAAGATCCATCAATTTTTCTCCAAATGACTCAAATTATTTTTTCTTTATGGCTGAATAATAGTCTATTGTGTACATACACTATATTTTCATTTTCCATTTATCTATTGATAGGTACATAGGTCACTTCCACAACTTAACTGTTGTGAATTGTGCCTGTAGTTGTGTTTGTATGTGTCACTGATATGAAGACTTAAAATATTTCAGGACCGATATCTAGAAGGTGAATAGTTGGGTCAAGTGAGATTTCTATTTTTGCTTTTTGAAGAATGTCCATACTGTTTTCCATAGTGGTTGTACTAGTTTATATCCTCCCAGCAAAGCAGAGCAGTTCTTTTTCTTTACAATCTTGCCAGCATTTATTGTTTTCTTGAGTCCTTGATGTAGCCATTCCTACAGGGGTAATGTTTCCCAAAACTTGAGAAAAGCAAGAAGTTTGTCCTGAGACTGGATAGAAATGTGAAAAATACAAAAATTGGTACGGCCGGGCATGGTAGCTCACATCTATAATCCCAGCACTCTGGAGGCAGAGGCAGGAGGATTGCTGAGTTTGAGGTTTGCCTGGGCTACACTGTGAGCTCAGGGCTAGCCTGAACTACAAAGTGAGACCCTGTCTCAAAAAAAAAAATACAAATATTGAAATTGTGAAACATATGTGACAATGGTATTTGTTCTCACACGTTTTTCCTTGAAAATTAGAAAATCCATAAACACTTGAATGTTGAAAGATCTTGAGATGAGATATAGTAGGAAATTAAGAGAAAGAAGCAAATGTACTAACACATCATGCTTATGTGTATTTCACTGACCATTCATCTTCCATTCTTACATCCCTTTCCTCTCCACCTACACCAAATAAGAACTGATGTGTAGATGACAAATCTTTATTCTACCAACCAGTGCAGCTTAAAAGCAAGCATAAATAGCTATTTGATATTGCCATCATTACATAAAACAATAAAAAACCTGATAACCTTGAGGAGAGTGCTTTATGAATGCACTGTTTTCCTCATTTTGATGCTTGTATGGGATAACTTGTCTATAGACTGGAAATGGTACTTGATCAGTATTATTATAATCACACTACTGCTCAGATATGGTCTTAGTGAGAATGAAACATTAAGTGCTAATATTCCCTTCCCCCATTTATGTGAGTTCTCTTATCTAACACATTCCAGCCTCTGTCCCATGATACAGTTTTGTAAAGCAGAGCCTTAGCCTTACCCACTTTAAATGAAACAAGAAATCTTACTATTGCAAGTCTTGTTGTATTTGCTGTTTTCCTGTGCAAACCCTTCCAGTCGACACTGAAAACGGTGCTGCCAAAATTCTTGAAACCAAGGGTTCCGAAGGTTTGTTTCTGGCCGAAGCTTCAGATAATAATCATCAAACCACTTGACATCAGGAGACTGGAGCTTGATTGTGATTCCACCAACAGCTTCTCGCTGATATCCATCTGTCACGTCGTACCTATCAGCCCAGCCATCACTGTGGGAAACAGAGAAGCCTTGACTTAAACCAGGCATCTGAATGAATGACTCCTTTTGCTTTCTTGGTTTGGATTTGAAATATCAGTAATGCAGTGACTGTCTCAGGTCACTTGGTGGCCCTGCACTGTACCTTAATGATTGGTAAAATATCAGTCTACTAAAATTGAAAAGCAACAGCACAATACAGATGGTGAGTCTCAGACTGGTAAAAGAAATCAGCCTTACCTCGAACTGCACAGCATCACCTCATGCTTTTGGTAGTTTTACCAGTTGCAAAATACCATGTATTAGTAATGGTGAACCTTTCAGAGACTGAATCTACTGCAACCCCAAAGCTCATTTATTTATTGCAAAGTGCCAGCAATGGAATTAAATACTGAGATGTTAATTTAGAAAAAAATCAATTCATAAATGTGTCTTTTGGGCTGATAGAGCTCTGCATGCCTGCTATGGCATGTGTACGATAGGTTCACCATCACTGCCTTACATGCACGTAAACTGAAGAATATTACTAGTCATACAAGATGCTGGACACTTCATAGCAGGATTAAGCTAACTGGGAATACATTTCTTTCTTTTACCTTATAACAATAATTAAAATAGCCATATATAAGTATGAAAAACTATTTCCAAAATATGACTAATATTAGTTTGTTCTGTGATATGATGTTTTTGTTTATATTATACAAAAGAAATATAAGATTTTAAAACCTTGCAGATCATAGTCATTCTATTAAGTGTTGATTTTTCAGAGCCTCCAAGTTAAGTCTTTCTAGTCCCCAGTCCATGTTCTTTTATATATTGTGGAAATGTTCAACTGCATATCTGAACTGGGTGTGGTGGTGCATACCTGTGATCCAGCTGCTCAGGAGACTCAATTAGTAGGGATGCTTGGAGGACTGCCTGGGCAACTCAGGGAAACTCTCTTGAAACATGAAGCACCAGGAATGTAACTCAGTGGCTGAGCACTTGGCTGGCATAAGGAGGCCCTGCTTGCCATTTGCTGCCTCCATGTGAGAAGCCCAAATTATAAATAAGAGCAAAATATAAGACAGATGATAGTAAACAGGAGACTTTGTGGAAGGAAAGGGAGGGAAGGGAAGTGAGGGAGAAATAAATGATTCTTAAATCATATTTGAACAAACTCAAGGGTATCCAGCGGGAAGGAGTTTCTGTCTTGTTCCTCTTCTCTGCCCCTGGCTTGCACATAGCTTGTGCTACATGTCCGTTTGTACCAAGTGGTGCTGTGCTCCTTAAGGAAATGGAGACTTTTAACAATTAAAGAAAATAATATCAAAGAAACAGACAAAAATATATCGAAGGAACTGAGGGGGACCACATAATGTAGCCCCAAATTCAAAGGGGAAGATGTTTGGATTTAAGCAAGGAGTAGTGAGCAGTGAACTCTAAGAAAAGGCTGAGGGAAGGTTTACATTACAAAACACTTTTTGCTTCATGGATATGATCTTTTCTTAGTGCATTTTTGTGCTTGACTTTATTTTTTCAGAATGAGGGAGGATAATCTAATATTAGGCATTTGAAAGCAATATTGAGGAAGATTTTGTAAGTAATTAATTAAAATACCACAGGCTTAAATATCATATGGTTTCTCTTATATGAAAATCCCAAAGCATAAGTATATTATAGAGAAAAAAAGAGACAGATAATAGGAAACAGGAAGACAGATCTGTTGTGAAGAAGAGGATTAAGAGATGGGATGGCAGGGCTGGAGATTTAGCTCAGTGGTTCTGGTGCCTGCCTGGCAAGCACAAGGTCCCTGTTTAGAACCCTGGTAACCACATACAACAGTACTCACGCCCACCAGCAATCAGTACTACACACCACAATCCCAGGCATGGTGGCTCACGCCTGTAATCCCAGCATTCAGGAGACAGAGGCAGGAGGATTGCTGAGTTCAAGGCTTGCCCGGGCTATGTAGTGAGCTGAGGGCCAGCCTGAACTACAAAGCAAGACCCTGTCTCAAAAAAAAGAGAGAGAGAGAGAGAGAGAGAGAGAGAGAGATGAGGTGGCAGAAAAGTGGGGAAGTGGATGTGAAAAGAATGTTATATATATGTAATAAATGTAATAATTATGTACTAATAAAATGTATAACATAAAGAATATAACACAAAAATGGATTTATTCAGCATTTCCTGCTACATCAGTTCTGACTTGAAAATTGATACCTGGAAGTTGTTGCAATGATCATAGACTATTGAAAGTATTGCACATATTTGTGATAACGAAATATTTTCTAATGCATCTTTCAACTGAAGAGGAGAAAAACAAATAGATGAAATGCACCATATCTTCCTCTAAATCTACTTAACGAGATAAGTCATTAAAAGTTACCATAGAGACAGGAGGATTGCTGAGTTCGCGGCGGCTTGCCTGGGTACCATAGAGAGCTCAGGACCAGCCTGAACTACAAAGTGAGACCCTGTCTCAAAAGGCAAAAAAAAAAAGTTACCATGGATATAATTTTAAAAACTTTGTGGCAGATTAAGACAAAAATGAAAGAAAAAGACAAAGTAATGCAATGTGTTTTGTTCTGGTGTTGAATTTAGTTGCTTCACACATTATCTCCCCTCAAGTTTTTCATTTTCAGTTCCAGAGGATTTATTTAAATCTGACAAGCTGAAATGAAGTGGGCTGTTTGCCTCATTTTCTCCCTCTGTTGTGGAAGGTTTATTATGTCACCAGTGGATGGGAGAGTGGGTCTCACTGGCACTCGGGGAGATGCATGGGCGTGCTACAAATGGGGCAGGAAGCTCCGTTCATCAAGCAGAGCACCATTCTCCAGGAAAGAAGGAATTTAAATTGTTCCTTTTGTTAGCATTAGCTCACTCTTATGTAATGCTGTGATTATGAATATTACATAAGAAATGTAAGATTATAATAGGTTCAATTTACCCTTCACAATTCATTCACTGAATTCCTGGAGGTTGTGAAAAGCTTGTCTTCATAAAGTTTCTTACAGGGAATATATCCATAAAATTTTCATGACCAAAGATTAATTTATTCATTTATCAATATGTTTTTCTTTAATTGTGTTTTTTCCTGTTATCAATCTTTTCTGATAAGAAAATATAAAATATGATGTGATATCATTAATATTAGAATATCAGATTGTGGTATGAAATTATTTGTATTGCAGGTAGTTCCAGTCAAAAGCAAAATAAAAATTATAAAGAAGTCATTGTAGAAATGGAAAATTCTAACCTACATATGGCAAAATAGTGTCATTCTGTTTAAACATGATGAGAATATCTTTTAGGTAGTTCCAGGAAAAAAAACATTTGATGCTGGCTAAGTTAAAAACTGCTCTATTACCTTTAGATTATTAGTTAATAATGTTTTCCTAAACCTGTGTTTTTAAAATTTAAAATGGTCAGGAATTTCTAAATAAGTATACTAAATCCAGAGGTAAAATGAGATGCCAAGAAAAACTTAGATTTACCCTTCCATTACCTACTGCTTTCTATTAGTTTGATAGAGTGGTACTTCAATATCTTAACACAAATTTAATGTTTTGGGTAACATGTATTTTATCAAAGCAGTGGAGAAAAGGAAGATAATAAAAGAAAATAATTAACTTAAAACTTGCAACATTTAAAGTAGTTTTTCTACACTTATAATCAGTCCCTTTATTCATCCATTTTTTTTTTTTTTGAGATAGGGTCATCTCTCTTTGTAGTTCAGGTTGACCCTGAGCTCACTATGTAGCCCAGGCTAACCTTGAATTTAAAGCATTCCTTCTGCCTTTGCCTCCAGAGTTCTGGGGTTACAGGTGTGAATCATTATGCCCAGCATTGTGGTGTGTGGTACTGATTGATAGTAGGCATGAGTCACCACAACTGGCACTGTGGTATATGGTTACCAGGGATCAAACTTGGGACCTGGCACTTACCAGTAAGACACCAGAACCACTGAGCTGAATCCCTGACTCCTGTCTCATTTCTAATTAGTAAATGTTTTGTTCATTTTCTTATAGTACATTTCACTGTTTTCTTTCCAATTTTTTGACATGTAATTGATTATATTTATAGATTCTGTATTTAGAAATTAGGGACTTCGGGCCAGAGGGTTAGCTCAGTGGTTC